>RJWJ010009981.1:0-48399 GCA_004363605.1 Indri indri | reverse complement strand
TGTGACTGCCTTCTTTCATTTAGTATAATGTTTTAAAGGTTTATCCATGTGGCATGCATCAATACTTCATTTATTTTTATGGCTGAATAATATTCCATTGTATGTATTTATCACATTTTGTTTATCCACTTATCATTGCTGGACATCTGGGTTATTTCCACTTTTTGGCTATTATGAATAATGCTGTTATGGACTTTCTTGTATAAGTTTTGTGTGAATATGTTTTCAGTTCTCTTAGGAATGGTAACTCTATGTTTAACCTTTTGAGAAACTGCCAAACTGTTTTTCATAATGGCTGCTCCATTTTAATTCCTACCGGCAGTGTATGAAGGTTCCAATTTCTCTACTGCCTCAGCAACACTTGTTATGTGTCTTTTTGATTATAGTCATCCCGATAGGTATGAAGTGGTATTTATTTGCAATTCCTTGAAGGCTAATGATGTAGAACATCTTTCCATGTGTTTGTTGGTCATTTATTTATCTTCCTCGGAGTATCTGTTCAGGTCTTTAGCCCATTTTTAAGTTGGGTTATTTGTCTTTTTATTGTTGAGTTGTAAGAGTTCTTTATATATTCTAGATATATGTTCCTTATCAGATAAATGATTTGCAAGTGTTTTCTTCCATGCTTTTGAGTTGTCTTTTTGCATTTCTTTTTTTTTTTTTTTTTGAGACAGAGTCTCACTCTGTTGCCTGGGCAAATGCCTTGGCAACCTCAAACTCAAGGATCACTCAAGCGATCCTCCTGCCTCAGCCTCCCGAATAGCTGGGACTACAGGCGCGTGCCACCACGCCCAGCTAATTTTTTCTGTTTTTAGTAGAGAGGGGATCTCGCTCTTGCTCAGGTTGGTCTTGAACTCCTGAGCTCAAGCTATCCTCCTGCCTTGGCCTCCCAGAGTGCTAGGATTATGGGCATGAGCCATCTCACCCGGCGTCTTTTTACATTTTTGATGGCATCTTTGAAGCACAAAAGTTTTTAATTTTGGTGAAGTCTAATTTATAAATATTTTCTTTTGTTGCTTATGCTTTTGGTGTCATATGTAAGAAATCATTGCCTAATTGGAGATCATGAAGATTTACACCTATGTTTTCTTCTAAGAGTCTTATAGTTTTAGCTTTTACATTCAGGTCTCTGATCCATTTTTGAGTTAATTTTTGTATATAGTGTGAGAAAGGGGTCCAACTTCATTCTTGTGCATATGGATATACAATTGTCCCAGCACCATTTGTTGAAAAGACCATTTTTTCCTCATTGAATTGTTTTCACACTCCATGAAAAATAAATTGACCTAAATGTGAGGGTTCATATCTGGACTTTCAGTTCTGTTCCATGCATCCCTATGTTTATCCTTATGTCAGTACCACACTTTTGATTACTGTAGTTTTGTAGTAAGATTTGAAATTGGGAAATATGAGTCTTCCAATTTTGTTCTTTTTCCAGATTGGTTATTCCATGTCCCTTGAATTTCCATATGAATTTTAGGATCGTGTTGTCAATTTCTGCAAAGAAGTCAGGTGGAATTTTGATGGGGATTATGTTGAATCTATAGATCAGTTTGGGAATTAGTGCCATTGTAACAATATTACGTCTTCTGATTCATTAATATGGGGTGTTTTTCTATTTATTTAGCTCTTTTAAAACTTCTCTCAGCAGTGTTTTGTCATTTTTAGAGTGTATGTTTTGCATTTCTTAAGAGCCCAGCAAGCTGTGATGGCAAGTCTCCAAAATTATATGACAAGTGAATCCCCAAAACTCTGTAGAATAAGATTGTATCCTTAGTGTCAGGATATTTCAACCCCAGGACAATTTAGAAGCAAGCATGGAATTCAAGAGAATCAAGGCTACAGCAGTAATATTCTGGGTTTACAAACTTGTGTATATTTGGCTTAAGTATTTTAGGAGAATTGGCTTTTAAAATTTAAGGGATCAGTATGTGATTCCAAAATGTGTAATCAACTAATAAAAAATAGGTTTTGCACTTCTTTTGCTAAATTTATTATTAGGTATTTTATTCTTTCTGATGCTATTGTAAGTAGAATTAAAAAAAATTTTTTTTTTCTTCTCTGTTACCCAGGCTGACCTCAAACTCCTGGGCTCAAGCAATCCTCCAACCTCAGTGTCAGGAGTAACTCGGAGTACAGGTGAGTGCCAATATGCCTGGCTTGGAATTGTTTTCTTAACTTCATTTTCAGATTGTTCATTGCAAGTGTATAGGAATACAATCATTTATTGTATGTTGATCTTGTATGCTTCAATCTTATCAAACTCATTTATTAGTTCTGATAGTTATTTTAGTGGATTCCTTAGGATTTTCTATAAGTAAGATACTGTCCTCTGCAAATAGAGGTAGTTTTACTTCTTCCTTTCCAATTTGAATGTGTTTTATTTCATTTTCTTGCCTAATGCTTCTCATTTGTTTTTGCTGTTGCATGGTATTTCTTTGTATGGATGCATCATAATTATTTTTACCAGTCTCTCATTGATGGTAAAAAACGAGTTGGTTGTTTCCAATTTCTTGCAGTTATAATGATGCTGCAATAAATAATCTATTACATAGAACAACAATTCTCAAACTTTAGTCTCAGGATTATTTTACTGTCTTATGTATAAATTGTGAATTTGGGCTTAGAAAGAATTTAATAATTATGAGAATTTTGTTTTTCTATAAAGTTGCTTAGTTCATATTTGACATTGGTACCCTATCCAGATAAAAAGATACAGTAAAACAAATGATGTCACAATCAAACATTTAAGTTTTTAAACAAAGACTTTTTTTTAGTGATTGCTTTTTCTGAATTAACAAGGAACTAAAAATCTGGAAATTTTTATCAGGTCTCAATATTTCTGATTTTAATTGGTTTTAGTTCACAAGTGGTAGTTAATACTTCATTAATCAGCCAGATGAAAGTGTGGCTAGAAGGGAACCCTCTACTAAGGAAGCAGCATATGTAAAGCTTGAAGATAAATAAGACTATGGTTTCAAAATACAGGGTAGCATATACTTTGGTTAAAAACAGTTTCATCATTACAATAATTTGGCTTAAACAACAAATTGGTTGAAAACAAATATCCCCTGGTTATAGTTTTTTTTCAAGTATTGGTAATTTTGGTACATCATGGGTTGTTTTTCAAAGTTTTGTGCCAAAGTTTTCAGGAAAACTTCTTTAATTGCTTTTGTGTTTCTAATTGATTCTGAGAAAAGTTTGTAAATTTGACTTTCTTCCCCTTTAGTGAGGCATGCTTTTGTAATAAAAAACAAGGAAAGAATGTATATTGAAGAAAAAGATCTGGACTCTTCAGAGTTTGTAGCCTTTTTTCCTTTTAAAAAATTCATTTCCTAATAAATGCCAATTATATCTGTTTGGCTGGTTTGGTTAAGTTTTCATTTTGCTGCATTGCTGAGTAACAGTCAACAAAGGTTTTATCACCTCTTGCTTAAGGGTTCCTTTAATGTTATAAGTAAACATGAAAATCATGGTAGGATCTTTATCTCTTTAAGCATATTATGCAAGAAACATGAAGTCTCTTAAAAATTAACTATACTAAGGTAGGAGTCTGATTTCACCTATGTGTTATTTATTATGTCTCTGTCTTTTTCTTTGTTTTTTAATTGAGGTTAGATTTTTTTGTTTTCCTTATATAAAAAGGATAGCACATTCAGTTATTCAAGATGCACTTTTTTTTTTTTTTTTTTTTGAGACAGGGTCTTGCTTTGTCACCCAGTCTGGGGTGTCATCAGCTCACTGCAGCCTCAAACTCTGGGCTCAAGTGATCCTCCCACCACAGCTTCCTGAGTAGCTGGGACTACAGGTGCATGCTAATTTTTAAATGGCTAATTTTTAAAAAAATTTTCTGTAGAGATGAGGTCTCACCATGTTGCCCAGGCTTGTCTTGAACTCTTGGCCTCAAGTGATCCTCCTGCCTTGGCTTCTGAAAGTGCTGGGATTACAGGCATTGGGAGACCAATGCCTGGGATTGGCCTCCCAATCCAAGCTGGGATTGGCCAGCTCTGTTTATTAATCTATATGAAGGACCCTCTATAAAAGCAAATCTTTATTGTATCTTTAGCATTTTGTCTTTGAAAATTTTCAATCAATCTTGATTTCAATATGGTGTTGGAGTTTGGATAGTAAAAAAGGAAATGTAATATAAAAATTAGGATATATCCGTAATGCTGTTAAAAGCAGACAAAACTGAAAAATACACCAGAGAATCAAAAACTACCTTCCCATTGACCATTAAGGAAAAGTAGCAGAAGAAACAGACTTTACTGTGAAGCATAGATGTGAATATAATTACGTAGAGCTTGCTTCTTAGTGAAAACATGTCAGTGAAGCATTAGGGAGCAAGGTAGAAACACTGGCAGTGTTGAGTCGGCTGATTAGCAGTGGTCTAACTTCTTGAACTGGATAGCTTAAAGTAAACAGATATTTGCTATCTAGATTAGTTAGGATGCTTTGACCCTCCTGTAGCAATACCCAAATAAAAATGGCTTAAGCTAAAACCATAAACCAAGATAACATTATCTAACGAGAAGCCCAGAAGCAGGGCTTTTCCATTGTTGGTACAAGGGCTCAATGGTGCTGTCAGATACCCAGTGCTTTTCTGTTCAGCAAGTTTGTGTTATCTCTCCTGATGATTGCAAGATGGCTTTAGCAGTTCCAGGAGTCACATGCAGACACAACTAAGTACTATGGAGAAATAGCAGTTTCCTCTGTGAATGCCCCTTTTATTAATGAAGAAAACCTTCTCCAAAGGCCTGCCAGCCAGCTTCAGCTCTCTTAGGCCCCAGTAGCTAGGACTGGGTTATATGCCACGTCCTGGCTGTAGGGGAGGCAAGGAGCAGGACTTCCTGGTGCGTTAAGCTTTTGAAGTACAGGCAGCCTCTGCCAGCAAGGAAGGAGTATAAAAGGTGTTTTCCATATTCGCCACAGAAAATAACCAACCTGCTCTCTGCTATTTTATTGTGATAATATAATTTTTGGACTACAAGTGTAGTTTAAGAGGGGGCAGGAGTGTTCTTAAATATGACACTGGGAATTATGATGCTTTTAGTTTCATGTTCTCTACATTAAGAAATCTGCAAATTCCAGTTCTCTTTGAGATCTTAGATAATGATGGTAAAGATTATACCATCTATTTTTGAACAGCTTTTTACCATTTGACAGCTTGTAAGGCAATAACTTCATATTGCCGTGGTTAGTCTGCTGCCAGACAGGACGACAGAAGAGAAACCCATCCTCAACTTCTGGGAAAAATCATTCTAATGAAATATCAAGTGCTCAAATGATTTTAACACGCTTTCGGAGGAAGTTTCCGTGAGCAACTTGCTGTTGTCAGTGTAGCACATAGGCAAGTGGCTTAAAATAATAAGGGAGATAAACTGGCCTTTATGTTGAAATTAGAAGTTCTTGCCTTTCTTTGTCATACAGGCAGAAATAATATTCTTATTGGATTCTCTTGTGTTACAGTAATATATTATCAGAAGCGTAGCTTGGGTAAGACTATTTTGAAGATACATGGGGTGGATATTCAAAGTGCCCTTTACCTAGTTATTATCCTCCACAGTTTCCCCATTAAATGTGGAATCTTTATGATTGCATTCTTAGAGAGCCATCAAAAACCAATGAAGCGTGGACACTATAAAACAAGACACAGACCATAACCAGCCTCTTTTTACGCCCTTCATTCTGCTTTCCCTTTGTTGCAACGATGGCTCCAGTCGTCATCTGTGGTGTATGTGTCACACTCTGTAAACCTATGTCTGTCTCTTGTCCTATAATCTTATCTTTCTCTCCTCAATAAACCTCATTTTCATGCTTGCATTAAAAAAAAAAAAAACAGTGAAGCACAAAGAGACTACATCTTAGATTCTAGAAATTGGTATCTGCCAGCCATCCATAATGGAAGTTCAGGTCAGCTATTAAAATTAAAAAAAATAAAGGAAGGAATGCGGTTTCAGTGAACAGTACATACATATCAGTATGTCAGTGGGAAGGTACTGATACTGGGATAGATGAAGTAGCCGTACTCTTCACCGACAAGAGAAGTTTGTGATGAAAGGCTCACGTTAAAGCAAGTATTTATCCCTCCCTTCCTGTGGTTTTTCTTGGTTGGGTATTATTAATATTCTGTAGCCAGAAATGGTATTAGTTTGAATAATATTATGTGGTATATTCTTATAAATTGGCTCTGGTGACTTAGAGATGTTGACAGACTTATGTAATTTCATATTCTTTCCTCTCTTCTTTATGTGGTACAAACAACAAAAAAAAGTGAACCAAGCCACATTAAAGAAAGAATCACAATTGGCTTTTTTTTTTTTGAGTCCTGTTCTGTTGCCTGGGCTAGAGTGCTGTGGCATCAACCTAGCTCATCGCAACCTCAAACTCCTGGGCTAAAGCGATCCTCCTGCCTCAGCCTCCTGCGTAGCTGGGACTATAGGTGCTCGCCACCACACCTGGCTAATTTTTTTTTTCTATTTTTAGTTGACTGGGTAATTTTTTCTAATTGAGATGGGTCTCCAAGTCTTGACCTCAAGCGATCCTCCTGCCTCGGACTCCCAGAGTGCTAGGATTATAGGCATGAGCCACCGCACCCAGCCACAATTGGCTTTAAATTAATTAGAAAAATTTAAGTGGAACAAACTAAAAAACTCAAGCCCTGAGAAGTTGCAGTTCTTTGCCCCTTATGGTTTTCATTTATTTTGATATTTTCTTAGGGAACAATTAAAAAGTATGCAAACAAAAATAATGGAAGGACTATCCTCTAAGTCCATGATATCTGCATTTTCAACTACAGATATTCCTCATTGACTCAACTCTGTCTGAAGTGAGATACGGTATAGGTGGGGACAGCAAGGCATATATTTAGATTTCATTCATAACCTATTTTTATAGATTCATAAATTTTCTAATCTTTATCACTAATTTTTCATCGGTTCTCAATATGCACTTTATCTTAGCCAAAAGGCCAAGAAGCGATATTGGTTCTCAATATGGAAGGCTTAAGTTTTTATAATTTTTCTCTGTAATTATCAGTCTAAAGAAATAACAATTGGCAAAAAAAATTAGAATTTTAAAACTGAGATAAACTTTCTGAAAAATTAAAAAAAAATGCTTAAACAGAAGCGTCAAGGATCATGAAAGAACTCTGATGTAATTAAGGTACTAATAGTTGAAAAAACAATTAGTTTTTTTAGGTATATCAGTTTTTCTACTTATTAAAATTTTTTGTTTTGAAATAATTTTATTCATAATAATTTGTTTCGAAATAATTATTCTTTAGAAATAATTTTAGATTTACAGAAGAGTTGCAAAGATACCAGAGAGTTCCCATATACCCTTCACCAAGCTTTTCCTAATGTTAACATCTTACATAACCATGGTATTAATAAATTTATCAAAACTAGGCAATTAATATTGGTACAGCTGTATCCATTTTTTTCCTTTTTTAAAAAAATTTCGGTAGTAGGGAGTACAAGTGTTTTTCATTACATGGAGAAATTGTATAATGCTGAAATTAGATCTTTTAATTTAGATATAAAAGTCATATAAAAGACCAAAAATAAGTTTCTATTTCAGGTTTAACATTAAATCCAGCATTTCTCAAACTTGTTTGACTATGGAACCTCATTATCTTTCAAAATTTATGAAGGGATTAGTCAGTCGTCTGTGGCATGGGCCCTGGGAGATGCTGCCTGAGCCAGCCTACACTGATGATTGCATTGTTTTAGAATACAGCTGGTTTTTTCCAACTTGGTTCTCTGTTGATAACATTAAATGTTATATTTATTTATTTGCTACTTTTTCTACTTGAAAGTCTAGTATTTTGACTTCAAGGCATTTTATATTCTCTTTTATAATGACCTCCCCAGGAATTTTTAAAAGATTGACATCACTATATATTACATTTGAGGTACTAAAACAGTTTACAATCCAAATTGCTGTTTCACTTTCTCTGCTCTACTGGTATATTGTCATAAATTTCTTTTTTTTTTTTAGAGATGAAGTCTCACTATGTTGTTCAGGCTGGTTTTGAACTCTTGGGCTCAAGCACTCCTCCTGCCCTCAGCCTCCTAAGTATAGGCATACACCACTGCTCCTGGCTTATCATAAGATTTTAGTGTTTAGAGATCTTAGAGATCAGCCAGTTCTTCTCTTTCATTAGTAGCAGTATTTATTTAATTTTTTTTGCAGGTTATGAAAATGACAGCTATTTAGTGCTGTAGAACATTATAATAATTTATATCTAGTTTGAATATTGGCTCTAGCTCTTTAATAGCTGTGATCTTTGAAAAGTTTCTTCATTTCTTGAAACTTCTGTTTCTTCCTCTAAAAGACAAAGAAAATATCTTGCAGGGTGGCTGTGAGAATTAAATAAGACAATTCATTCAGTGTCTGGCACATTGAAGGTTCTCAATCTTAATTAACCTTTTTTTTTTCCCTCTTAAGGAGATAGTCTCAATTCTGTACCATGAATGACTTATGGAAATAATTGGAAAGGAAAGAACAGTTTTAAATGTGAACCGTCTCAGCCTTATGCTGACATCAGCTACATTTCTGATGGAGTGATGTTGTCATGATACAGGTATATGGGAGTTAAAGCCAGTTTCCTTCCGGCTTTCCAGCTGACATAATAAGCAAAACCTGACTGGGCAAACATAGACCTATTTATTGGCTCACTTATTATTAATGTTAAACTAGCTTTGGTGCTGACTTCTCCTGTTCTTTTTTTAAAATTTCACTGTTGCCATTTAAAATCTGACAGACTTTCAAAAGCTTCATAGAATGCTTAATGGTTTAAATCATCCTGTAGAACATGTGAATTATCTTTTCCAAAGTGGTCTTCTCCATCTGGCAATATGTTCAAAATCATGTATATAGGACAGAATTGCTTATATTTTCATATTTACCACTGGATGTTTGTTCGGTTTTCATGGCAATCAGCTTTTGAAGTTTATGGACAGTACTTAACATGTATAACCTAAGCATGGACGGTCATGTAAAACAAAGATATTAAAAGAAAAATCTATAGGGGTTTTTCAGTTTCACAACAATATACTCCCTAAATAAAGAGAAAATGGGTTTGGTGTGATCTGTACATAGGGGTTTTTAATATTCTATTCTATAGTAAGTGCCTCTCACAGCTCTGATACACATTAAGCACTCAGTAAATATTTATTAACGAACTGAATTTGATTTCTAATCCCAGCTCTGTCCCTTGCAACTTCTGTAACCTTGACAGGTTTCTCTAAGCTTCTGTTTCCTCATATGTAAAAAATGGGGTACCAATATTTCCCTCCCAAGGTTTTTGTAACAATTAAGTGTCCAGGCAATAGCCAGCATGGCATATGGCTCATAGTAGGCATACACTGTTTCTCCCAGACACTTAACTGCATTCTGCAATAATGTTCTTTTCAAGTACCTTTTTCTTCCTCATTCCCTAAACATTTAGAAGCCATATTCAAGAGAGAATATGAATGTTTGCCAATTATACCAAAAATATTTTCTTTTGCAGCCAGGCTTTTAGAATATTTTAGCAAAAATGATTTTATGTCTGACATATCTGTGTTTGAATCCTGGCTTTGCAATGTACTAGTCTTGTGATGTTAGGCAGGTTACTTACCTGTAAAAGCATAGTGAGACTAAAATGAGTAAAATATACAAAGGATCTAGTTTATTGTCTGGTTTGTGTAGGCCCAAAGTAAATATTATTGTTTTAAATTGAAACTGTTGTTTAATCTGATAATTTACATAATGAATTCATGGTTTTTGAGGGCCTATTCTGCTCAAACCCCTTTAAGAGCAGACAGGAACGTTGTGAATGAACACTGGGCACATCATTATGTAGGTGACTGGATTTGCCACACCTAGAATCAGGTTCTGCAAAAGTGACATTTTCTATTGTATTTGAGGTAAAAGAAATTGATGGGCTTATTATTGCATTCGGCCTGGCTTTTTTTTAAATGTTGCCTTTCTCAATTTAATATCAACTAATAAAAAAGGAGAATGTCCAAGAGAGGTTTATGAGTGCTACAGCAGACCAGGTAAATTTTATCGAAAAAGTTTTTCATCTTTTAATGATCTTGTTCATCAGAAAAAAACACGTTCCTCTCCTGTATTAAAATTCAACATGGTATTGGCAAGCCAAATTTAATCAAATATTCTGTTCATTTTAAAATTAACTTGTTTAGACATTATATAAAATTGATTCCTGCCCTGGAAGACTGAGCATTACAAAACTGGTGCTAAAAGTTTTATGAGGATTCCTAATAAATAGAAAAGCTTAAGGATTGGGCATTATAGAAAAAGGTTTCATTTTGAAAATGTTTATAATGTACTTATCAAATTAACGATAAGGTTAGTAAAGGGGTGCCAAAATAATCAACATTTATTTCAGAAGTTGACTTTCTCTGATGAGATGTCAGCATCTATATTCTGTTATACAGGGTTTATTTTATTAATTGAGACATATATTCACATACCATGAAAGTCTTGGTGGCGTGAAGTACATTCACACTGTTATGCATCCATTACCATTATCTAGTTCCAGAGTTTTTTTGCACCCCATACCCATTAAACAGTCACTCCCTATTCCTACCTGCAGCTCCTGGCAGCTGCTCATCTGCTTTATGTCTCTATGGATTTGCCTATTCTGAATGTTTCATGGAAATGGAATTATATAATATGTTGCCTTATGTGTCTGGCTTATTTCACTTAGCATAAAGTTTTCAGGGTTTATCCATGTTGTAGCACATACCAGTGCTTCATTCCTTTTTGTGGCTGAATAATGTTCCATTGTATGCATATAGCACATTTTGTTTATCCTTTCATCAGTTGATGGACATTTGAGTTGTTTCTACTTTTGAGCTATTGTGAGTAATGCTGCTATGAACACTCATACACAAGTTTTTCACTAGATGTATGTTTTCAGTTCCTCTTAGTAGAGATGCCTAGGATGGAATTACCAGGTCATGTGATAATACTATGTTTAACTTTTTAAGGAACTGCCAAAACTATTTTTCCAAAGCAGCTGCATCATGTTATGTAGTTTTTAATGCTAAGATACTTGGAAGAAATGAGAGAAAAGTCTATTAAAATGTTGACCTCAGAATATTCATGCTCAGGACAGCCCTCTGGAGAGCCAGATAGATGGTAAGAAAAGTCTCAATTTGCCTCATTTACTTTTCAGAATGAAAACATTAAAATATAAACCTACACCATAGGAATAGTGTCAAATTTTTTATGCCACTCTTGTTACCCACCCACTTGTTTCTCCTAAAAGTTTGAAGTATGCTTGGAATTGATGGTGTTTACTTTCATATGAGGATAGTTATCTGAAAGTGACATACCTAGGGTTCCCAGTTTGCTTCTCTTTAGTGAGTTTCATATTTTATTACATAGTTTACTAATGCAGATGACTTGAGTATTGCTCTTTCTATGGAAAACATTCTTGAATCAAAATTTAACTGGGGATTTGTAGTTCAGGGAGAGAGGGGTGGTTTTTTAATATGAATATTGGATTTGAAAATGGACTTAAAACAAATGAATAAAAATTGTTCTATTATAATGTCTGAGATAATGCTTGAATGTTTTTGAGAGTAAAAATTAATAAAATTTAAAGCCTCAGATTAATTATAACTAAATTTTCTTGGATGTAAAATAATATTTTTTAAAAATGTAGAAAGACCTCACTTAAAAGTTTTCAGGTGAAAGACACTGGGTTAATGTCCTAGGTTGTTTGGAGATGTTTCTGTCTCTAAAAAAAAAAAAGCAGAAAGGATGCTTAAGAGATATAATACATATGGAGTAATTTCTGATGTTAGATTGAAGTTTAGGTGCTTTTCAGGTCTTATTTACGGTGTCAATTCATATGAATTTTATGTTTGGAAGAAGAAATGTTATTATAAATTATTCCTTAAAGCTTTAAGTGAACTCCGACTCTCTAGGATAAATTAATCTTTATCCTTTAAGGATATATGATAGAGGCTGTATGTTTTCTTAGAGTAATGTAAAATTAAGGGACTTCTTTCTTAGGTGAATTTCTCAGGTTTTAAAATACGAAGGTAATTATCATGTGGACATTGAATACATTGTCTACTAAATTCCATAATTTTAACTTATAATTTTCAGTAATTTTGGTGCCTAAAATAATTTATGTTATTGTGTTGGATAACTTTTTCTACTTCACTTTGGGAATGTCTAAGTGCAGATGGTTGCATTCAAGCAAGAGAAATAATTGGGTTTTAATCAGGATTTTTGTTTGAATTTTGTTGTTGTTGTTGTTTCAGGTGTTTTATTGAATGGGCCATACTGTAGCTGGTTTCTAAGTTGCAAAACAACATAAATTTAACAATAACATAGCCAGTTAGATCGTGACAAGCTTTCCCTTTCCTTAAAAGAAGAAAAAAGAAATACTTAAAACACATAATAGAGGGTTAAATAAATAAAACATTTTAAAAAAAGAAAAGAAAAACCTGTTAAAACATGCTTATGTTTACTTCTGTGCAACTGTGTGCCAATAGGAAATGTGACTTTGAGCAAGATGGCACGTCCCGGCACATCTCCTTCCCAAATAATACTGACAAAAAAGAAAAGATGTGGGACTGACTCATCAGCGCTTGGGTAGAGAGAGGCACTACTAAAAATCCCTTTGATTGGAGCATGGGGCTTCCAGCTCAGCACAGCTGTGTGGCCCGTGAAAGCCAAATATCCGTAATAATAATATAGAAAATGTTAGTTTAAAAACTATGTGGAATGGCCTCATTAATGCAACAGTCTTTTAATACCTTTTTTTTTTTGGATCTTTTTTTGACCATAGTATTAAGTTCATAGTTGATAACTTTCTGTACTAATTAGAAGTAGTATGGAAACTACAAATAAAAAATCAACCCAGGCTGGGCACAGTGGCTCATGCCTGTAATCTCAGTACTTTGGGAGGCCAAGGCAGGAGGATTCTTAAGGACAGGAATTCAAGACCAGCCTGGGCCACATATTGAGACCTTGTCTCTAAAGAAAAAAAATTCAACCCAGATAAAATGTTTATGGCTGCTAATTATATTTAAGGGATTGGTAAAGGGAAAGATGTTAGGGAAGTTTTGGAGGTCAAGCTTTTTATTATGAAAATCCAACTTAATGATTTATACATACTTAGAAACAGTATGAGTGTTGTGTGACCAAAATGTGATTTCTAGGAGGAATGGTTGTTATATAGATGAAATATCTCCACACACTTAATTATTTTTGGGGCTCAAACTCTAGCCTTGCTGCCACAATAAAGAAAGATGTTCCTTCATTTGGAAATTGTAATACATTTTCCAATAGAAACAGTATGTATGGTTCAAATAGTGCTATAAATTTTTCTTTTCTTTTTTTTTTGAGACAAGAGTATCGCTTTGTTGTCCTGGTAGAGTGCGGTGGCGTTATCATAGCTCACTGCAACCTCAAACTCCTGGGTTCAGGCAATCCTTTTGCCTCAGCCTCCTGAGAAGCTGGGACTACAGGCGGGTGACATGATGCCTCGCTAATTTTTCTGTTTTTAGTGGAGTTGGGGTCTCGCTCTTGCTCAGGCTGGAGTGCTGTAAATTCTTATTCATTATTCATTAACTGAATATTTTAAGTTCCTGATGGAAATGTGTCATATTCTGTGTTTACCAGTATAGAAAGGTGAATAAAACAAAGTTCAACACAATTTCTAATCTAAAACACGTGCTGGTTTTGTTGTTTTTGTTTTTTTGCTTGCTGTGGGGAGCACAAAAGAAGTGGTTGAAAGTTACCTAACATGGTTATGTTTATTCTTTCCATTTCATAGTTCTTAAGTACTTTATGGATTAAATTAGCCTTTATTTATTGCCCTGGAGCTCAACTTTATTTCATAATTTTGTCTCTTTGGAAAAATATTTCACGAGTTTTATAACAAAGTATAGCGTTACTTGGAGAACACAGTCTGTGCATAAGGTGGAGACCTTACCTATTGTGAAATGGAAAAATGCTTGCCTCAGCATTACTAAGTTAATATATAGCTCGTACATAGTTTCCACTTTTAATTGCTAACCTGCTTAGTGAGAGTGAATGATTGATTATGGGACTAAAAAATTAAGATAAAGCATGGCGACATGGTGACCTGAACAGTTTTTTAGGTACAGTCAGTTCTTCAGTATGATAGGAATTTTATAAATAACTTTCATTAATTTTTTTTAGTTTCTCTTGGATATGGATCATGGATTATTTTTGTCTCTCCTCACCCCCTATTTTTTTCTTTTAAAGGAGGCTTATGTGAGTTTGGGTAGATAAGATAAGTGCTCAGATAAGCTATTCAAGATCATTGCGGCAATCAAATGATTTGATATAAAAAGCAATTTTAGTTATTTAAAAAATCACAATAAAGTATGAACTGTGTTATACTATCTATAGCCAGCATTGCTTTAAGTGCTTTTGTACATTATCTCGTTTAAGCCTCACTACCGTCCTGTGAGGAAGATGCTATTGTTATTATACCCACTTCACAGACAAGAAAACAGAAGCACAGAAACCCAAGGATTTCTGCTTGTCATGCACTTGGCAGAGTTAGGATGCCGTGAAAATAATGTTGCTTCTTTCCCTCTCTTCTTTTTCCCTCAAACTAATTCATTTCTATTATTTTTTTATTTTTCAGGACAATTTTGTTAGATTTAGTTTCCAGAGGTCAGGTCTAGTTGCCATGTTGGGTTTTATGTCCTTGGGAAATTCTCTGTACCTTATTTTCCATCTTTCACATTTTTTTATCTTTATTTTTCCCCCGAAGAAATACAATTTAATGAGTCAAGTGGTTTGTCAGGGGTTGTTAAAACAAACAGTAATTCTCAGCTACCACCATCATTTCCTCTTCTGATAGGTAACCACTCTCAACTCACAGTGTTTGGGATTTACCTGTGGTTTTTCAAGTAACATGTTTGAATTGATGTTACTTGAATTTTCGGTTTAGGACATAATTTGTTTGTATAGTTTTCTGTGTCCTTTTCACTAACTCACCCCAAAACTTTCTCCCAGTTGTCCAAATCTCCTGTTTTGTTTCACATCACTTATTCTGTCGGTTTTAATATGTTGAAGAAGTCCCTTCTAGAGCAAAGTAGTCCAATCTGGAGTAGTTTCTCTTTTCTCATAGTGCCCAGCTGTCATTCTGAGAATTGTTTCTTCTTTTCTCCTGTGTCGGCTCTTCTATTTCCCCTGTCCTATGTATTCCTCTTTGATGCCTTGCATATTTTGATACCACTTTTATTTTCCTCTCACGCTTAATTAGTCATTTTGCTGTATATAACATTCTGAGTGGGACTCATTTTTCTTCATAATTTTGATGATTTTGCTTCATTATCTTCTAGCTTACCCTGTGGCTGTCGAAAGTTCAACATCATTCTGATGCCTCACCTGCTGTAACCTATTTCCTGTTTCCTCCAGAAGCTTGAAAGATCTTTTCTTCATTTCCACAGTTTTAAAATTTCAAAATGATATACTTTAATATGGATGTACTATATTTTAATCCATTATGCTGTGCACTGTGTTTTCAAGGGAAACTTACATCATTTAGTTCAGGGACATATTCTTGAATTATTTCATTAATTTTTTCTCCTCTGTTTTCTCCTCTAGAGCCCCCATTGTACAGATGCCGAATTATCTTGACTGAATCTCCAGTTTTTCGTATTGCCACCACCTATTTGATTCTTTGGTCTTTCTGATAAATTTTCTTAAGGGCCTTGGAATTTCTTAATTTCCAAGTGCTCTTTGAAAAAGTATCCTATCTACTCCTATCTCTCCATGGATGCTAACGCTAGGGCGTAAAACTCTTTTTAAATTTTAAGTTTGCTTCTTCCCACATTGTCTACGTTTCCTGCAGGTTCCTTTTTTCCCCTCCTTTCCTGTTCGTTTTTCTGTTTTTTTGTGGTGGAGGCTTGCTTCAGATGAGTGGTTACCCTTGGCTGTCTGCAGGTATAGCTCTAAAAGTTGATTGGAAGCTCTTGGTACGTCACTGGTACTTGTCGACTTTGAATTTACTATAAGGTGATCTGGCCATGCCGTTTACTGGGGAGCCCTTCATGTCAGCTTCTGATTTCTTTTCCCTTTTCTGAAAAGAGGAGAAGGGTCGTTTAATTTCCTTTCTGGTGGAAGAAAGCTTATATGCCAGTTCTCTGGGAGGCGGGAAAGTGAGGATTTCAGTGTGTGTTTTACTTAATCCCCGTTTTCATTAAGCCTTCCCCGCTAATGTGCTTTTTGTCCCTCTGTTTTGAAATCCTCTTCAGACAATAATTCTCTAGAATTTTGCCTTCGTGGGAGAGACATAGTAACCTAACCATGTGGAATTTAGGAAGGTATTGAAAGATTGAGCAGTTTCTTAAAGAACTTTAAATCCATCTTTTTATTTAGTGCTCCCTTCACCCCTGTGTAGAGCTACCGTCTGTTACCAATTCCTGAGCCTTTTGAGAATTCTGTGGACTAAGTCAGGTTTGTTTTGGCTTTCCACATTGCTAGTTTCTTGGATCTACTAAGTCAGTTACCATTATCCACTTGCTTTCCAGCTTTCAAACTTTTGTTTATGCCCTAAAAATACCTCATTATCATTTTAACACAGTTTTATTCGGAAGAAATGAAATTAAATATGTGTGTTCAATCTTCCATCTTTACTCAGAACCTATATCTAGTTTGTTTTTGTTTAAGCATTTATTTATCTGCTTTTTAAAATTGTGATAAAATATGTATAAAATTTACCATTTTACAGGATACAATTCAGTAGCATTAAGTACATCCACAGTGTTGGGTGACCACCTCCACTTTCTAGTTTCAGAAATTTTTCATCACACCAAAAAGAAACCCCATACCCATTAATCAGTCACTGCCCAATACCCTCTTCCCCCAGCCCCTGGCAGCCACACATGCACTTTCTTGTTTCTATTGATTTGCCCGTTGTGGCTATTTCTTATAAATGGAATCATGCAGTATGTGGCCTTTTGTCACATACTTTCACTTACCATAATTTTTTTTCTATAGCAGCTGGAATGGGAACCATATTGTTTTTGTGGTTCATCTGTGGTGTAGAATGAGTCAGTATTTCATTCTTTTTTATGGCTGAATTGTATGAGTATACCACATTTTGTTTATTCATTCATCAGCTGAACTTTTGGGTTGTTTCCACATTTTGGACTGTTGTAAGTAGCGCTGTTGTGAACATTGTGTACAAATTTTTGTTTGAACGTTCCTTTTTCAATTCTTTTGAGTATTTACCTAGGAGTGGAATTTCTGGGTCATGTGGTAATTCTGCGTTTAACCTGTTGAGAAACTGCCAAACTGTTTTCCACAGTGACTATAACATTTCGTTTATTTTTTTTTTCTTTCCTTTCCCTTTCCCTTTCCTTTCTTCTTTTTTTTTTTTTTTTTCTTTGAGACAGGGTCTCACTCTGTTGCCCGGGCTAGAGTGCAATGGTGTCATGATAGCTCGCTGCAACCTCAAATTATTGGGCTCATGTGATCCTCCTGCCTCAGCCTCCCAAGTAGCTGGGAATATAGGCTCATACCACTGCAACTGGCTAATCTTTCTATTTTTAGTAGAGAAGACAGGGTTCGCTCTTGTTCAGGCTGGTCTCAAACTACAGGCCTTAACCAATCCTCCTGCCTCATCTCCCAAAGTGCTAGGATTACAGGCATGAGCCACAGCGCCTGGCCCCATTTTATATTTCTATCAGCAATGTACTAATTTCTAGTTTTCTGTTCTACCTTCTCCACATTTTTGCCAACACTTGTTATTTTCCATTTAAAAATTTTTATGATAGCCATCTTAGTGGGTGTAAACTAGTGTCTCATTTTGATGTACATTTCCCCAGTGAATAATGACATTGAACCTCTTTTCATGTACCTGTTGGCCATTTTCATATCTTCTTTGGAGAAATGTCTGTTCAAATCCTTTGTCCATTTTTAGTTTGTTGCTTGTCTTTTTGTTGTGGAATTGTAAGAGTTCTTTATATATTCTGGATACTAGATTCTATTTAGATATATGATTTGCAAATCTTTTTGTCCCCTCTAGGTGTTTACTTGTTTTGTTTCTTTTTTCCTTGAACTCATCTGTATTTTATAGTTGTGATATAATGATGACAAAAATGATGTCATTGTGTTTGTTTGCCTGGTTATTTGGAAGGATTGTATTTTAGGTGCTTTCCCTCCTCCCCAGTAAATGGTATTATGACACAAGGGCTTAAGGAAGACTGATAAGAAATTATTAAAGACAGAAAAGTGAAGATGGCCTACTTACAAAATGTGGTCCTTAGCAAAAGTGAAGTAAGTTAGTTAAACTAACTATAATCAAAAATCTATTCTTATCCATAATAATATATTGTTATTAAAGACTATATTTCTGTATTAAGTGGATACATAGAATTCTAGCATCTAATATCTGAGATAATATTTACACTCTTACTGGGTAACAGATATAAGTTTTTTTCATGATTTATCTTCATTAATCTCATTCATTGTTCTATCCCGAATTATGAGCACTTACGTATTTGTTGAATGGATCAGTGGTCCCCGAATCCTATGAAATAGATGCTGTTTTTGGAGAGGTTAACTTGCCCAGGGCGACATAGTTGCTAATGGTGGAGCCAAGATTAGCACTGAGTTCTGATTCCAGAATTGTCTCTTAACTACATTGCTTTCTGTAGAGTTTGCCACTGATCTCTAGACAGAAAATTTCCAGCAAGTGAAAAAACTAATTTTTAATTAGTTTAAATTCTTTTTAGTGTTCTGTTTCTTTTAAAAGAGTAGTTGGTTTGTGCTTTAGGCCTCTTGGTTAACCTGAGGAAAATGTGTTTAAATTATTATCACTGACATCCTAAGGTATATTGTCATCACTTCCTCAATATCTAAATTCTTTCTTTTTACTAATTTCCATTCTTCCTTCTACACTCCTTTCTACTATAGCTAAACATCAAAACACTGCTGTTATTTTCCATTGCAATCTAACTTTCAACATTATGCTTTCTGTTTCCAGATGCCATTTGAATTATTAAAAAAGATGAGCGATGATAATTAGCAATGAATATTGTTTTTTTTAATGTTCATTGAGAGTAATTGCTAATTCTCTTATTCTGTAGTGAAGAATATCTATAATTCCTGCTTAGAACCTGGGTTGATAGCAAGATAGGAAGCAGTAATTGCGCACAGAATGATTTAGCTGGAAAAAGCATATATGATAAAGAATTATGTTGCCTAAAGACAGTGGCACTGATCACACAAGTTCTTTTTTGTTTTAAAGCTTCAAAACTCCTTACTTCCCATAAAAGTAGCTTTTATTTTATAATGTGCAATAATAATTTTATATGTAGTTAATTAGTTTCAAAGCAAGCTAAAATAATTTATGATTTGTACAGAATCATATTTGCTCCCTATCGTTGTTCTATAACTGGGAATAGGTATACTGACAAATAAGAAAAATGAAATTCCTGTCCTTGTGGAACCTAACTTACAGTGGAGAAGATAGCTAAACAATGAGGTGAATACATTTCAGATAGAGATGAGGGCAATGGAAGAGAAAAGTAAAGTAGGATGGGGGTGGGGTGAGGGGCGACTGGGATCTGGTGAGACTTTAGATAGCCTGATCTGGGAAGCTTCTTTGAAAAGGTGATTTTTGAGCAGAGACCTTAATATACTGGGGAGTGAACCGTTCAAAGTCTGGGGAAAGAATTCTGCTTTCCTCTTCAGATTACAAAGCTGCAAGATACTGTCATTCTTGTAACTGAAAACCTATAGAGGCCAAATGAGAATTGTGATTTCTAAAAACTCATAAGAGAGCTGAGGATACGAGAAAACCTGAATGAACTAAACTCCAGAAAGTAATGAAACTTTCATAGTAGAGAAGAAATCCATGGCTGCTCTGGGATAGAACAGCCCTTTTCAACCTGGGTTTCTATATTCAGCAGAAATAGCCTTCAAAAATAAAGGCAAAATAAAGACTTTTTGGATATATCAAAAAGGGAAAGAATTTGTTTCCAGTAGACCTGGACTGCCAAAAGCATTAAAACAAACACATTAATATGGGTTTTACAGCATATATATGAGAATAAAACCATGAAAGAACAAAAGGAGGGAAATGGAATTACACTGTCATAAGTTTCTTACTCTGTGAAGTACTGTACTATTATTTGAAGGGAGACTGTAATAATTTCGAGATGCGTATTTTCATCTCTAGAACTACTAGAAATAGCACAAAGAGAAATACCATAAAGTTAGTACATCTGTCCAAGAAGGATTAACTGCTCTGAGAATCACCGTTCTATTTAATACTATAAACAGCTAGAAAACAGGACAAAAATACATGAAAGAACTGTTTTCAGACATCAGACAACAGGTGGTGGTACCGGATGGTGACCCCTGAGAGAAGCAAAATAAATGACATGAACCCTGTAGGTGCCCTACCATACTCTCGATAGGCAATTTCCAGACTGCTGCACAGAATAGGGGAATCAAAATAGACCCTGGAGAGTTTGGAGAAATCAAGGCAACTGGAATTTGTGGGGCAGAAAACTGCAGTGAAGGGAAATTTATAAAACTATAAATCTGTAAAACTACAAGATCCCTGGTGATATATAGAAGGGTCCACTATTATCTTTGATTGGATCCTCATCTGCACATGGAAAACATGAAACTGCACCATGCTGGGAAAAGTCACATTGGAAATCAGTACACCGAACAATTCCAAGAGCTCACACAGGGCTGGGAATAGTTTATGTTTCCATTAAGTATAGTGGAGAGACTGTTTCATACATGGATGTTGGCTAGAGTCCTTTAGTGGGATTAAATGATTCATAGACTAAAGTTCTCTCTAAACCCTCTCTACCAAAGCTTAAAAGTGAGTTTTGAAAGGACCAGGCTGATTGTGTAAGTAATTCAATTATGTGCTTCAACTAAGCCTAACACTCTTTAAAAGAATATAGTAAAATATAGCACCCGCCAATTAAAATGTTCAGCATCAAATAAAAGATTACTTGGTATACAAATAAAAGCAGGAAAATGACTCATAACCAGGAGGTAAACCATCACTAGAAAAAGACTAGAAATGTAAAAATCATCAGAAATAATTCCGATGATTTAATTATCAGATAAGGATGTTAAAGTGGGTATTATAAATGTGCTCCATATATTTAACAAGATAGAAGACATGAATATGATTAGTAGCGAAATGAATGATAGATAAAAAGACTCAATTGTAATATATAGAGATGAAAAATGCCATATCCAAAATGAAGAAAAAAAAAACAACATTGAGAGGGATTAACAGCAGATTAGATACTACAGAAGAAAAACTGAATTTGAAGACATAGCAGTAGAACCTATTCAAATTCAAGCACAAAGAGAAAAAAGTACTGGAACAAA
This sequence comes from Indri indri, assembly GCA_004363605.1. NCBI lineage: Eukaryota > Metazoa > Chordata > Mammalia > Primates > Indriidae > Indri > Indri indri. The sequence goes on along the minus strand of RJWJ010009981.1, from coordinate 27,012 downwards.
GTTAATAGAACATCAGTAACCCGTGGGACAATAGCAAGCTATCTAATATGTATATAATTCCAGAAAAGAGGGAGTTCCAGAAAAGGGGTGGAGGGCAGACAAAAATTATTTTAAGGAATAATGACTGAAAAAATTTTTGAATCTAATGATAACCATAAACTCTCAGATTCAAGAAAATCAATGAACCCTAAGTAGAGAATAAACAAATGTAATCATATTTAAGTACATAATAATCAAATTGCTGAAACCCAGTGATAAAAAGACATTCTTAAAAGTAGCCAGAGGAAAAAAGACATTACTTACAGAGGAACAAGGATAAATGTTACGGACTAAATGTTTGTGTTCTCCCCAAATTTGTTAGTTGAAATCCTAATGCCCATTGATATAATGTTAGGAGGTAGGGCCTTTGGGAGGTGATTAGGTCATGAGAGTAGAGCCCTCATGAATGGGATTAGTGCCCTTATAAAACAGTCCCCAGAAAGCTTTCTTGCACTCTCTCCACCATGTGAGGTTGCAAAGAGAAGTCTATGGCCTGGGAGAAGGCTCTTACCAGAAACTGACCATGTAGGGCATCCTGAACTGAGACTTCCAGCCTCTGAAACTGTGAGAAACAAGTTTCTGTTGTGTATACGCCAGCCAGTCGGTGGTATTTGGTTATAGCAGCCCTAACTGACTGAGACATTAAGATTACAAACTATGCCATCCAGAAGATAATGGAGAAAATTCTTCAAAGTACTGAAAGAAAAATAAAAACTGTCAATCTTGAGTTCTCTACTCAGTAAAAATATCTTTAAAAAATAAAGAATTTTTGCAGACTAATGAAGATGAGAGAGTTTTTTGCCAACAGATCTGAGCTGTAAAAAAAATATTAAAGAAAGTTCTTCAGACAGAAGGAAAATTATGCCAGAAAGAAAGTTGAATGTATAGGTTCCTCATTTTTGATCTCTTTAAAGAATAATTAATTATATAAAATAAAATAGTTACAGTATATTTTGTGATTTATAACATAAAAGTAAAATGCATGATAAAAAAATAACAAAAAGAATGGTAGGAGGTAAATGGAAGAATGCTATTGTAAGGTTCTTAGACTGGGTATAGTATTATACCACTAGGAAATGGTATGATATTATTCGAAGATAAGTTAAAGATGTAAATTGAAAATGCTATAGCAATGGGTAAAAAACAGCGCAGAGCAGAAATGATACAAATAATGCAGTTAAAATAGTGTTTAGAGGGAAACTTGTACATTAAATGCTTATGTTAGAAAAGAAGAAAGGTGTCAAATCAATGATCTAAAACAGCAAACTTCTGCCTGTAGCTCAAATCCAGCCCATCATCATCTGTTCCTGCATGGCATGATCTTTACATTGTTAAGTCACAATGATTCAAAAAGAATCAAAAGAAGACTAATGGTTTGTGGCATGTGAAAATAATAGGAAATTCATGTTTTGGCGGTTGTAAGTAAAGTTTTATGGGAACATGCCTATACTCACTGTTCCTATACTGCCTATGGCTTTCCTGCTGTATCAGCAGCAAAGAGTAATTGTGACAGATTGTATGGTCTGCAAAGCCTAAAATACGTACTGTCTTGCCCTTTACAGAAAATATTTGTCAACTCTGGCTGTGGATCCTACAGATACTTAAAAAAATAATATGGGTATATGCTTTAGTTTCACCACTTCTAGTCAACATTGAACCAGTGGTCCTAGAGATTATAGTAAGTCAAGAAAAAGGCATAAAAACAGGAAAAGAAAGAAGTACAATTGTTATTTGCATACGATATGATGTGTACATAGAAAACCCTACAAAATTTACAAAAATCAATTCTAATAAGTGAATTTATCAAAGTCAATATATAAAAATCATTTGTAGTTCTCTATACTAACAATGAAAAATTTGAAAACTGAGATAAAAATTATTTCCAATAGCATAAAGAATACCAAATGCCCTATGAATAAATCTAAGGATATACTCTCAACACTGAAAATTGTAAAACATTGCTAATGTAAGTTTAAAAAAAGACCTACAGAAATGGTGATGTACCATATTCAAGGATCAGAAAACTCAGCACTGTTAAGTTGGAATTCTCTCTAGATTTATGTGTAGATTCAGTGCAATCTTTATTAACATACTAGTAGGCTTTGAAGAAATGGGCAAGTTGATTCTATAAGCTTATTGAAATGCAAATGACCAGCAAAAATAATGCAGAAGAATAGCAAAAATAATTTTGAAAAAGGACAAAGTTGGAGGCCTTTTATTTCCTCCATAAAGCTATGCTATAGTTATCAAGACAGTGTGGTCTTGGCATAAGGATAGATATATAGATCAATGAAACACAATAGAGAGCTCAAAAATAGACTTACACATTTTTCCACCCAAGTGCCAATTCAATCCAGCAGGAGAAAGAAAGGCCAAAGTTTTTCTAAATCGGCATCTCTGTGGAAAACAATGAATGACCACCCCAACTCACTCCATACACAGGAACTAATTTGCAATGGATCATATACCTAAAATGTAAAAGCAAAAACTATAAAACTTCTGTATCACCTTTTGCTGCATAACAAATTCCCTAATACTTAGTGGCTTAAATTGACACCTATTTATTACTTTATTGTTCCTATGTGTCATGAACTCAGGAGGAGCTTAGCTGGTAATTCCGGTTCAGGGTCTTACAAGTTATTTTTATTTTGTTTCTTAGCAGGTAATTCTGGTTCAGGGTCTCCCATAAGGTTGCAGTCACGATGTTAGCCAGAATTCGGTCATCTGAAAGCTTGGCTGGACTTGAGAATTGCTTTTTAAAATGACTCATCTCCCCTGGCTGTTGGCCGGAGGCTTCAGCTCTTCCCTTGGCTATTGGCAGGAAAACTCAGTGAACCTGTCTGTAGTGGTAGCTGGCCTCCCTCAGAGTGAGCAATTTGAGAGAGCAAAGAAGAAGCTACAGTGCTTTTTATGACAAAGTCTTGGGAGTCACACACTGTCACTTATATCATATTCTATTCATTACTCTAGCCCACATTCAAGGGTAGAGAAATTAAGTCCTACCTCTTGAAGGGAGGAATATCAAAGAATTTGTGGACATACTTAAAAACTGACTGGACACGGTGGCTCGTGCCTATAATTCCAGCACTTTGGGAGGTCAAGATGGGAGGATTGCTTAGGCCAGGAATTCAATACCAGCCTGGGCAACATAGCAAGATCCCTGTCTCTACCAAAAAAATTGTTTTAAATTAGTCAGGTATGGTGGCATGCGTCTGTAGTCTTAGCTACTCGGGAGTCTGAGGCAGGAGGATTGCTTGAGCCTAGGAGTTTGAGGTTACAGTGAGCTATGATCAGGGCTCTGCACTCCAGCCCGGAAAACAGAGAGAGACCTTGTCTCCCAAAAAGAGAAGAAAAGAAAAAAAACAGGTAATGAACCACATATACTGTCACCTAGCTTCAACAATTTCAAGTTTGCATTTCTTGTAAGTTGCAGAGTAGGGATTTGACCCCACATCTATCTTGTTCCCAAACACATGATTTCATGCTTCCTCTTTGTCATTTAATGCTATTGAGAAACTTTATGATTTCCTAGTGTTTTTGGTAAAATAGACATGAAAAGGTATTATAGCAGTGAGTTTTTTGGTTGATAGTAAGATGGAGAAAGCACTCTCTTTTAATGACTTATATTTTGTAATAAGCATTTTTTGGTTGCAGTGTTCTGCAGAGACAAAACCTGCTGATACAGTTCATCCTGTTTTACAAATCTTTGACCCATTCATCAGACTCTGACCACTCTAAAGATAAAGGATTACAGTTGTATTGGTCTTTCTGACTGAAGTGGCCTTCTGCACATTGAGAAATTGTGTAATTATTAACTGTGGTAATGGATAGGTACTTGCAGGTTTCATCTGGTATCTTAATGAGCTTTAACCCTCTGAGTACGTCTAAAACATATCCTAGAATCACTGAAATTCATCCGTTGTCCGTAACTTAACTCTTCTATGTAATTTTGCTATAATAAATATTTTGTCTCCTCTTGCCCTCACCACTCTCCATTCCTCCACTCACCACTCAAAAATTGGAGTATTTAGTAACAGCAGCCTCTGCTATAAAGACTTTTTTTAAAAAAAATTACTCTTTGTTGAATTAACAGTGTTATTTCCTAGTTGATGTTTTTTTAGGGGGAGAGTCCCATACTTACAGGGGTATTTATTTAGACAGATAAGTGCAGGCATAGTGAAACAACTGTTATATAGAATGACTTTGTGCTTTATGGAACTTTAATTCATTGCAGACATCTCTTGTCCTGGGAGATCCCCCAAACTCTCAAGATGGCTTTGTATTCCCCCTTTACGCTCCACCATCTTCTCCTGCCTAGAGGGGAAGGAGGGCTTTGAATCTTGCCTTTGATTCTACCGTGATGCTAGCGATACAGGTCTGAAGTTCGGGAGAGAGCTTGGTTCAGATAGATCTGTAAAAAAAACGTAATTGGGTATGTGGTAGTTAAATGCATGGGATTAGATGAAACTCTCTAGAGATGTATGGAATGAGAAAAGGAAGTGACCTCAAGAAAAGAGGTAGAAGAACCAGTTAGGAAAGAGTAGCATTCTAGAAACGAAGGAAAGAGTTTCACAATTCGAGTGGTGAAGTACTTACTGTGAGTTCTTATTTGGCAATTTGGACTTCATTGTTGTTTTAATAGAGATAGGAAATGAAAGTCAGATTGCAGGACATTTAGGAGAAAATGTTAAGTGAGGACGCAGAAGCAGTGAGTGTCTTTCATGCTTTGTGAACATTTTGGAGACTACCTGTCGCAGGCCTGTTTCTTGGTAAGGCAGCTAGGGCAGCTTTCATGGCTGTATGTTGGGAGGGAGAGTAGGATGACTTGGGGGCTGTATTGTACTACTTTTTTCTGAACATTATTAAAATTTGGTTTCAAAATGCTGTGATTCACTGTAGTCCTACAAGCCTGTGAAAAATGCAGATAATGGGCAGTCCCACATTGATTGAATTGTCCCCCACTTCTCCTCTACATCTCTGCTTTTAATTCTGTAATAGCTCATGTCACTTTTCATGATTGTCACTTTGTCTCTCCCATCAGACTAGAAGCTCCTTATTATTGTTTTGAATTCTCAGTACCTAGCATAATGCCTAGTGTTGAGTATTTGTTATATGAGTGATTGAATGAATAAACTAATAAACATTTGTCTTTTAAGCACAAAAGAATTCCAATTTGGTGAGTCCACAGAGTCAAAAACATAGAATTTTTCAGGGAAGAGGGATTGATAAACAGTTTCAAATGGTAGTAAGATAAGAATTGAAAACTAACTTTTGGATTTGGCTATTAGAAAGTCATTGGTTTCCATAGTGAAAACTTTTATAGCAAAATGGTTGGAGTAGAAGCCATAGGAGGTAGAAGTGGGTTGAAGGATAAATGGGAAGCAACTGGGTGCAGTGACTCATGCCTGTAATCCCAGCACTTTGGGAGGCTAAGGTAGGAGGATTGTTTGAGGCTAGGAGTTCAACATAGCGAGATCCCATCTCTGCAATAAATAATAAAAATTAGCCAGGCACGGTGGTGCGCACCTGTAGGCCCAGCTACTTGGGAGGCTGATGCAGGAGTATCATTTGAGCCCAGATTTAGAGGCTGCAGTGAGCTATGATCACACCACTGCGTTTCAGCTTGGGCCGCAGAATGAGGCCCCATCTCTTAAAAAGAAAAAAAACAACAAACAAAAGAATAAATGAAGGGAAGTGAGACCAAAGAAACAACATAGGAGAGTTTTTGTTTGCTTGTTTGTTTTTAAAGATTTGAAGCTAAAGGGAAGAAACCATTGAAGAAGAAGCCCAAAGACCCTAGAGAAGAGAGTTCATTATCATGGTAGCTTTATGCATTTGATTTGCATGTATCTAAGTATTCCCACCAACACATCAGGAAAATATATTTCTCCTACTTGGGCTTGATATATGTATTTTGAACTTGAAGGTTTTTCCTGTGCTATTTGGGCCCCCCTAGTGGTAAATAGGTTAATGGCATGTAGTAAAACAAATTAGATCTGCTATACCAGCTATTCCTTTTGCAGGTTATTATTCTTTCTGTGAAGACTAAATGAGCGTGGGATATGTGGTTACAGCAATTATAGTAATGCTTACTCATTTTTTGATTTGCAGTAGGTCAAAACTTGACACCTAAAATTACTGTAATTTTGTTTTCTTATTAATACTGTGATTCACTGTTATAAACTGCTTGAAAATTACAGTATGTCTTTATTTTAGCTGCTAATACATTAACAGCTGCCATCATTATTATCAACTCTTGTACTGAAGGGTTAGATTTAGGTCCATTGTTATATGACTATTGGAACATTACATTCAACTTGAAGATTGTGAAGGAAAAATCTGAATTACCAAACAAAAATACTTGATTATGAAAATAAAAAGCATTCATTATTCATAACAATAAGCTTATATAATATAGAAAAAAATTTAAAAGTCATCCATAGTCTTGTTTCTCAATGTTTTTCTTTCTAGGATTTAAAAAGACAAAATGTTTCTGAACAATTTAAGGAACACTTCTGTAACCACACCCAGTTAAAAAAATAAACATGCTCTGAAGCCCTCTGTGTACCGTTTACCTGTTACATCCTCATCCCTCCCCCTCAAAGGTAACCACAATCCCGCATTTGGTGTTTTGTTCTCAGGCATATTTTAAAACTCAATATATTGATATCATAAGTTGTGTATTCTTCAGATTGCTTTTTTCATTTAAAATTGTGTTGGTAAGGTTTATCCATGTCGACATGTAGCTCTTGCTCATTTACTTTTGCTGCCATATAGTATCCCTCTTGGAATATTCCATGATTTATCCATCTTCTTCTTCACGAACTCATAAGTTGTTTTAAATTTTTTGTTTATAAAGTCTTCCACAGTCTTTCCTGTACATATTTTCTTGTGCATATATGTACAAGAGTTCTCCAGGGAAGGAACTTGAACGTGTAATTGTTTGTATGGTATGTACATCCTCAGCTTTACTGTTTTGCCAAATCATTCTTCAAAGTGATAATGCTGGTTTACTCTTCCACTGGCAGGGTAAGAATTCCCCAACCTTGGGTGTTGTCACACTGTTAAAACTTTCCCCAGTCCTGTGGGTATGAAACAGTGTTTCTTAAAAACAAACGAAAGACTTGTATTATAGGGTATTTCAAACATATACAAAAGTAGATTGATAAGTGCAGTGAACCCCTGTGTGTCCCATCACCCCACCTTAATGGTTATCAACACACGGCCAATCTTGTTTCATCTGCACCCTCACTGCCTCTCCCCTCCCTGTTATGTGAAGAAATCTGAGATGTCATACCGTTCTATCTGCAGACACTCATTATGTATCTCCAACATATAACTCTTTCAAACCTTGATAACATTATCTGACTAAAAAATAACAACAATCCCGTGATATTATTGAATATCAGTCAAGGTTTCAGTTTCTCTGATTGTCTTATAATATTTTTACATTTGTTTGTTCAAATCAATATTTAAAATAGGTCCATACATTATAATTGGACTCAATCTACATGTTCCCTCTGCTCTCCCTTATAACATCTGTCTTTGTGATGTTAGCAGCCATTAATGATCATTGCCTAAAAGATCCGCTAATTTGTTAGAAGTTGCAAAATGGTGATAGTCTGTCATTCTTTTTTGTTTATTAGCGGAATGCCTCTATAAGGAGATATTTCTTCTCATTAAATAGTTGGTCATCTTGTTATGCTATTAGTATAGAAAAGACAGGATGAATTTTCCTTCCTGTCATTCATTAGCTTTTAAAACAGTTACTGTATTTAGTCCCTCAGTAACCTCCAAAGGTGGCCATTGAATGAGTTTGCTTTAGTTTTCTTTATGAACTCATGGATTTAAACATGTTTGATGTGTTCCAGTTTATTACAGCTATTATACTTACTGATGCCCAAATTGCTCAACTCTGGCCAGTGGGAGCCTCTTCAAAGTTAGTTCCTGAGTTCTTTTGACATAGTCCTAGTAGTTTTTTGACAGTTTTCTTGTTTTCTGGTGTGATGACATGCTTCTGGCTCCTCTTGTACACTTTCTGCCCCAGACCTGTAATCAGCCATTTCTCTAAGGAGTCCTAGTCACAGGGCCACCCTCTGCCTAGCACATACCAAAATTCCTTATTTCTAGAAGTAAAGCCGGTATGCAGCATTAACTACATTGTTTATATAAACATTTTAGGCACAGTGAACCATTCTTATCAAGAAATGGTTGGAATCTTCCTGAAATCTAAATTCACAGACACCAGCCAAGGGGCCCACCTTACAAGCAGGACTTTTTAAAGATACTAGTTTCAGGCCTGCTATGTTAACTCTTTTCTACATGGGTGCCTGCTAGACATCTCGTAGAGATTAGGAGTACACAGAAAGTTGGCTAAGGAGCCAGGAGTTCAGATGAGAGGCTGTGATGGAGATAGACATGTGATAGTCATTGGTGTACAGAGATATTCAGAGCCCTGATACTGAATGAAGTTGAGTACAGGGAGAGAGCCAAGTACTGGGCCCTTGAGCTAGAAGCTGAGGAGATGGGGAGAAGCTAGCAAAGGAGACTGAGAAGGAGCAGCTGGTGAGGTAGTTTGAGGGAGGACCAGAGTCAAGAGGATCTGATATCCCTAAAGCCACACGAAAAGAGTGTTTCAAGAAGGAATCCGTGGTGTCAAATGCTCCCGATGGGCCAAGTAAGCTGAAAATGGAGAGTTGACTGATGGCAATGTGCAGGTCATTGGGGACCTGGAAATAAGCTGTTTCTGCGGAGTGGTTTGGACAAAAGCTTGATGGAGTGGGTTTATGAGAGAACAAGAGTAGAGGGAGTATAGATAATTCTGTCAAGGAATTTTGCTATAGAGGGAAGCAGAAAAATGGTGCAATAGGTGGAGAGGGATAGGAGATGAATAACAGCGTAGGAAAAGTAGCAGCATGTTTGTATGTTGATGAAGGTGCTCCGTTACAGAGAGAAACCCATGATGTGGGAGAGAAGGGGAGAATTACTGGAGCCCGAGTAGGGAAGCAGGAATGAGATCTGATTCCTAAGTGGGGAGGAGATGGCCTTGTACGGAAGCATGGATGGACAGTTCATCCATAGTAACAGGAGCATAGGCAGAGTATATGGGTCTCCTAGAGGTGGCTTGGCAGGCAGGTGTGTTGTTGAGAGCTTGCAAATGGAAATAGGTAGCATGGTCACCTCCATACTGAGGATAGCGGAGGACAAGCTGGAGATTTCAGGAGTGAGAAGGCACAGAAGAGTTATCTTGGAGTGAATGGGAAGAGTGATAGAGAGGGATAGGATTCCTTGGCTTCACCTTGAGGTTAATGGTAATGAATTTAAATTGAGAATCGTTTTTAGATAATTGTGTATTTTTTTCTCTAGTCATTTCCTGCCATTTGGATATGGGTGCAAGGTAGGTGATTATTCAACCAGCGTTTGAAGTTAACTGCATATTACGTTGGAGGGCAGAGCAGTAGAGTTAGAGATGTATGATAGGGAGTGATTATAATAATGGACCATAGCACCTAAGCTGGTTAAGGAGGGAAGTGAAGAACGAGGCTATTAAAATGTGGTATGATCAATGCATTCATTGTAGGTCCCATGTGTCAAAGGGTCGTTGGAGTTGTGGATCTAGAGGGAGTAAGTTGGAGGGTAGGAGAAAATAGAGAGTTGAAAACTTAATACTGAAATGAGGGGAGAGTGTATAGTTATTGATAATGGTATGATTATGGGAATGGATGACTGAGGTGAGGTGGAAGATAAAATCTATGGAGGAGGAGAGGTCAAGGAACCTAGAGGCCAGGTCAAGGAATGATAAGAGTGGCTGGGGATCATAGTTTACCTTCTTACCCTTTTTACACAGGACCCTGTACTCTAACCAAAAGTCCTCAGTCATGCCAAGGTCTTTCATTACTCTGCCCTCTTACAGATCCTCCTTTTGTTTGAAATTCTCTTGGCCACAGTGCCTGTCTTCTGTAGTAGCACTCTTCTCTAGTAGATCATTATCGTTTCCTGTTTATAGCTTATAGTGTTGATTATGTTATTTTGAAACTGTTAGTTTGTATCTGCTATTTTTTTTCTTCTTTTTGGTTTTTTGAAAAACCAGATGAACAGTTCCCTTAGCCAAGAACCTTATCTGTCTTTTTGCCCCTATAAAAAAGTTTTTAATGAATTCTAGGAATAGATCTATTTGGTAAATGCTTATTGAAAGTTAGTTATTGTTGGCTGGGCATGGTGGCTCACGCTAGCACTCTGGGAGGCCAAGGTGGTAGGATCCTTTGAGGTCAGGGGTTTGAGACCAGCCTGAGCAAAAGTGAGACTCTGTCTCTACTAAAAATAGATAGAAAAACTTAGCCAGGCATGGTGCCTGTAGTCCCAGCTACTTGGGAGGCTGAGGCAGGAGGATCACTTGAGCTCGGGAGTTTGAGGTTGCTGTGAGCTAGGCTGACACCACGGTACTCTAGCCTGGGCAACAGAGTGAGAGTTTGTCTCAAAAAAAAAAAAAAAAAAAAAGAAAGAAAGTTATTGTTAGTAAATAGTCATATGATTCTTTATGTTTATCTTAGTGAGTATGATGCTTACTTAGATTTGCTTATATCAAGCACAATTAATGAAAAAAGTTTAAATTGTAATGAGTTTCTCTTTTATCCGTGTATTACAAAATGACTTTTATTAATCTATCTGTATTTTAGAGAAGATTAAAAAATACAGAAGCAGTTATTGATTGTCCTAACAGATTGGAGTGAAGATGGGTAATACATTGTCATTTGTGCATTTTGAAGAGAGCCTCCGTTTGTAATTTTCTCTGTCTTTTGGTTTGGTCTTGGGAATCAAGTTCATAGTTGAAGGAAAGAGGCCCTAAATTTACTGAGATAATCTATGGTGTAAGGAAAATGGGTAATTTAAAGGTAATGATAATACAATTAAAAAAATGCCTATTTTTCCCTTCTTTACTAACTTGTTATTTAAATAAAGCAAGTTTTTACAATGTAAGAAACGAACATACTAAGAATTTATTTACTTGTTTGATGTTAGTTTGCTTAACTTTATTTCCCTTAAAGAGAATCTTTAGGTGAAATTTGTTTGTGAATATTTTGGTTTCTCCTAACAATTTTTTGTGTATTTATGAATTTTATAATTAAATGGAATACCAAATAAATCTTTATATTAATTATAATATGTTTTGGTTCATAGTTTATATTATATTTTCTTTTGGCATGTTAAGTTAATACCAATGTATAGAAATCTGACAAAATATTAATTTTGCGTTTTTCATTTTAATCAGAAATCATGAATGGAGGATCTAAAGTCCACATTTTTTGGGGTGCTCCAGTTAGTCCTATGAAAATGACAGTATCACAGGACACAACGTCTTTAATGGCCACTGCTGGCCCCTGGAAGGAAATTCAGCTTTTGTACAATCAGCATTCTTTATGTCTGAAGGATGAAAAACATGAGCACAAAAATCTTGAAAACTATCAAGTCCCGGAATCTATTGGCCCTCCAGATCTTCTTAGTGGCCACTTTTTAGCAAACTCTATGAATAGATCTGTTCATGTGAAAGATGACTTTATATGTGCTATTTCTGAAACACAGAATATAAAATCCCAGAAGACTCACCCGTTAGGACTGAGTGATGTAACTAACTCTAATGTGCAAATATGTGGATTTAAAGGCAGAGTTCAACATTTAACCGAAGAAGAAAAACATCAAAAGCTTCTCAGTGAAAATAAGAGGGTCACAGATAAACAGCCTAAAGAGCAGCCCAGTGTACGTGGTCAGAACTTTCAAACAGATTCCTTTCAGTTAGATCACAGGTGTGCAGCTCTACTGGATTTGGTCTGCAGTACTGAACAAATTAACATAGGGCCTGGAGCAGTACAAACAAAGTGTGTGTCAACAGAACATCATGAAATACAAAACCAATGTCCCAAATTCTTTTCCTCTAACCCTGTAGATAAGCTAAGGTCTGAAGGAGCAGTTAGGAATGTCTCAAACCTTAAAATATCTACTGATACTGAATTTCTCAGTATAATGACCTCCAGCCAGGTGGCTTTTTTAGCTCAAAGGAAGGATATAGGGCAGAATTCTATAAATAAAGGGAATGTCAACATGGGGATTGAACCAAAGGCAAGTCATGGGGAAATTAGAACAATTGAAAATAATGTGATTCAGCCTAATGACGATTTTGCAGAAAGATATGAAAATGGAGAAAACCAAGCATATTCCCTTGAACTTTTTAGTCCTGTTTGTCCTGAAACAAAAAGTAGCCACATTCACATAAATTCTAATAAAGGTCTTGAAGAAAATACAGGATCTCAAGAACTTTTCAGTTCTGAACATAAACTGCCACCAAATGAGATACGTATTGAGTTGTGTAGCTCAGGAATACTGTGTTCCCAACGAAATACCATCTACAAAAGGGCTGCTAAAACAAGCTGGGCCTGTGAAGATAAATTGGGCCATTCTAAAGCTCTCTCTGAAGTCCTCCAAGTAGCTAAGAAAATGAAGTTGGTGTCTAATGCAAGAGATTCTGCTGTAGCAATGGACCAGAGGAATGTGTCTGGATTTAAGGGTATTAAAAAAACATCATTAATAAAAAATTGTGATTCTAAAAGTCAGAAGTATAATTGTTTAGTCATGGTGCTATCTCCATGTCATGTAAAAGAAATAAACATAAAATCCGGACCAAATTCTGGCTCTAACGTACCTTTAGCAACAATTACAGTAATTGATCAATCAGAAGTTAAGAAGAAGGTTTTTCTGTGGAGGGCCACAGCATTTTGGGCACTTACAGTGTTTCTCGGAGATATAATTTTACTCACAGGTAAGGTCATAATGGTAGCTTATTTTATAAAGCTGTGTTTTGTTTTTGTTTTGTTTTCCTCCCACTTTAAGTTTTGAGGACTCTACCATTTGCCTCTTCTGGGCCCAGCATAATCGATCCCTTCCTAGCATCCATGCTGGCCCCTTCTGTTGCCCACTATCCTGCATGTTGCCACTTCTGGGCTTCTGTTCTATTTTTCTTAGTTCCGCCCCTCCTTTCCACGCATCTTCTCCTTTAAGAAGCCTCACCTGATGGCTCCTCCTTTTCATTCATGATGTGAGTGTTCAGGGCATGTCATTAGGTTCCTTTTCATTTTCTTATGGTTTTGTTTATGTATGTCTTATTTTTAACCCTTTTCTTTAGACTATATTAGCAGTTTTATGATGAAAGAACAGCACTTATGCTTCTTTACCCAATCCCTAATAATGCTGTGCACATTACGTTTTTACTAAGGGAACAGATATAGATTTCTATTGCTTTATTTTATTATTAAAATTATATTAATCACATTTGGAAATATGGTAAGGAAAAAACTGGTATTATACCAACTTCATGGAACCACCAGTAGAGTTTTAGAGTGTTACCCTCCAGTTATTTTCTCTGTGCTCCTTAAAATGTGATGGTTGTGTTTATATACACATGTTCACATACATTTATAAGCTGATATTTACTGGGAGCTTACTTTGTGTCAGACTCCATTTTAGACTTTATATTTACATATCTCATTACAACTATGTGAGGAAGGTACTGATTTTATTCCCATTTTTCAGTTGAGGAAACTGAGGCCCAGAGAAGAAAAGTAACTTGCCCAATGTCACATACCTAGGAAGTAGGAAAGCTATGATTTTACCTAGACTCCAGAATCCGTAGTCTTACTACATAGTTGTAATCAAAAAGAACATTTAGTTTTTATCTCACCCAATACAAGAAACCTAACATTGTGTTACATGTTTTTGTTGATTTAAAATCAGTACACAGTATATTAGAGCCAGGAGGAAGTTGATTAAACTTAATAACATATCTAAAGAAGGAATGTGATAGAGAAGATATATAGGTTAGCCTTAGAAGCCTAGAAAAAGAAAACTTTAAGGCAGTATTGTTAGTTTTACCAAATGGTTTGTAGGGAGAATGAGAACCTTAGCTAATGTACCCTGGTGTTCCTGTAGAATTTTCAGGTACAATTTCTAATAAAGAGGTAAACACAGGATTGTAATGAACAGGCTTAGCATAGCCTCATCCCACTATTTGTTGTATTATTGTTGGAGAGTCAGTTCCTCTAACTCACTCTGTTCCGATTCAGTGCTCACCGAATACCTCTTTGCTTATGATTTGGCTTCCCAGTTGTAAAACTGCCTACAAGGTGAGAACAGGCTGCAAATATTGTTTCCTTGGCAATTAGTGCCTCATTGTAAATTAAAAAATTTGTCTCATTAATTGTTTAATATGAGCTTATGTTGCAGAGCTGAAATCTAGTTTTGGAATGTTGACAAAATTAGGTTTCCCAGACTGTAAAGAGACGGCCATGCCCTGTACCATGCTCATTTACCAAGGCAATTGCTGTCACTGTGAGCCTTCCAGGAAGCCTTTTCCTATACAGATGGAAATTCAACCCTGCTGTTTCTGTATTTTTCCCTGTCATCTCTACATTTGTTAACAACTAGGTAGCATTCTATCAATTGACTTTAGTACAATTTACTTGACAATTTTCCTATTATAAGACCTTTAGATTATTTCTGTGACCACCTTTCTAAAAAATTCAGTCTTTTTCTGTTTTGTATTTTTTAAGGAAGAAACAATCTAGTTCACTGATTTCTGAATAAGTTTCTTTTATGTGGAACAGATGGAAACTTTGGAGAAAAAAATACGTACTTTCCATTGTCCTAATTAAGCAGTAAAATTACTTGTATGAGCTCAGGTAGCTCATACTACCTACTGATACACACACACCCCAGAGCTGAAAAATTCTATGGAACAGACGCATTCCAGATCATGTTCCATTTAGTAACACAGTACACATTTGCTCTTATACTTTTAGCAATAGAATGAAGAGATGCCATAAGTAAAGACTGTCTAAGGGAGACTACTGACTAGAGTTAAAAGAGAGGAGGACCTGGGACTTAGCACTGGGAAACGAGAGTGTTTATGGAACAACAGAAGAACGGGAATAGGAGCTGGGGCACGTCAGTGAATGGCTAAAGGGAGCCAGGAGGCAAGGGCCAGCTACCACCACCCCACCGCCAGTAGTGATTAACACGTCACTAACCCGACATAGGCTTCACTATCCTAGTTTTCAGAAGCTCCTCCTTGAAATTTCTCATTTGTTCCTTTTTTTTCTGAAGAGCATGCATTCTGAACGTCAGATCATGAAAAGTCTTGAATGCTGTGGTAGTCTTTCCTGGCTTTTAAGCAAATTGCCCAATCTCATTAATGTTCTTGATAAATCACTCATTGGCTTGTGGACATGGATTGGAGTGGGAAGATCACCCGTCGGGAGAGAGGAATGTGGGATGTAAAACAGCAGCGCAGGCAGTGGATGGGGGCTGGGGACAAAGGGCGGGAAGGGAGAGGCAGGACGCCCTGGGATTTTAGTTTACCTGACTAGCAGCAGAGTGCCAAAAATGAGATGGCTACTGTGAGAGGAAAAGCAGGTTTGGACAGTGCTGAGTTTGGGAAGCCAATAGAATATTCAGGCAAGAATTTCCATTAGCCAGTTACAGATAAAAGGGCTTTGAAGCTGAGGAGAGGGTCTAGAATATAAATCGGGAAGTAATCACTTAGAATTTATGCATCTTTGTTTTTATTTCCCATTGTCTCCTGACTATTTTGCTATGGTTAATATACCTTTATATCTCTAACACTCTGTACGCTGATTGTATCTTGCCTGGGAAATAGCTCCCTTTCTCTCTCCCTTTGAAACTTACAGTTTTTGCTCTACCTAGATTTCTACGTGTTGGTATGTTTAGTTCCACTACACGATTCTTCTCTGTCCACCTTAGATCATGCAGTTCTCTCTTGCCCATTGGACCATTGGAAAGTGTTCCCTGCCTCCAAAGTCATTTACTTTTAACTTCTGTAGAAGATGATTATTATGCTATTAGGGAAAAATAATTAAGTCCTTTAAGAATGCCTTAAGAAGGGACTAGTGCATACTGAATTTTTTTTTTTTAATTTTTTTTTTTTTTTTTTTGAGACGGAGTCTCGCTTTGTTGCCCGGGCCAGAGTGAGTGCTGTGGCATCAGCCTAGCTCACAGAAACCTCAAACTTCTGGGCTCAAGTGATCCTACTGCCTCAGCCTCCCGAGTAGCTGGGACTACAGGCATACGCCACCATGCCTGGCTAATTTTTTTCTATATATTTTTAGTTGTTCAGCTAATTTCTTTCTATTTTTAGTAGAGACGGGGTCTCACTCTTGCTCAGACTGGTCTCGAACTCTGAGCTCAAGCAATCCTCCCGCCTTGGCCTCCCAGAGTGCTAGGATTACAGGCGTGAGCCAACTCACCCGGCCCATACTGAATATTATTACTCTTCCAGGCACTACTGCTTTGGAGCCACTACTTTGCTTCCTGGTTCTGAAAAATTTATTTTTAATTTATCAGAAATATATATTATAGGCCGGGCGCGGTGGCTCACGCCTGTAATCCTAGCACTCTGGGAGGCCAACGCGGGTGGATCGCTCAAGGTCAGGAGTTTGAGACCAGCCTGAACAAGAGCGAGACCCCGTCTCTACTAAAAAATAGAAAGAAATGATCTCGACAACTAAAAACATACATATATATATATATATAAAATTAGCCAGGCATGGTGGTGCATGCTTGTAGTCCAGCTACTTGGGAGGCTGAGGCAGGAGGATCGTTTGAGCCCAGGAGTTTGAGGTTGCTGTGAGCTAGGCTGATGCCACAGCACTCTAGCCCTGGCAACAGAGCCAGACTCTGTCTCAAAAACAAAAAAAAAAAAAAAAAAAAGAAATATGTATCATAACATTTTTCTTATGTAAACAAAAACTACTAAAGCTTTCTTTGTAGACCAATGAGCTTCCATATTTGTATCATTTGAATATATGGAAGCAATTTTGTTATTTTGCCTGTATACAGACATACCTAAGTCCAGACTTCAGATTTGCTGTTTTATCATTTTGTGCCTTTAGTCAGGTCATTTAACCTATTTGAACTTCAGTTGCCTGGCATTTGGGAGGTATGCATAATATTTTGCTATGATTGGTAAGCTAACCACAGTGTGAAGGAATTTATGGCATAATCAGAACTTTTTTGGATCTCTCTCTAGATGTTGTTATTCATGAGGATCAATGGGTTGGTGAGACAGTACTACAATCAACATTTACCAGTCAGTTATTAAACCTTGGGAGTTACTCATCTGTTCATCCAGAAGAATGTAAGACACATATTGAATGTAATCATTTCTTAGTATTTAAAGAATATAAGCATACTAAGAAAGATTAGAGTTAAAATGGTTCTTTTGTAAAATGTTTTCTAAACCATTAGTTAGTATCGGTTTATTTAGTAAGAATGAAAATAGAATATTTTTAAAATGAACTTGTACGTCGTAAATCACATTTATATTAAGAAGTATTGGAGCTCATGTTTTACTTTCTTATTTTTCTTAGGGAGTCAGTATAGTGGTGGTTCTTAACCTTTTGGGGGTCATAGACCTCTTAGAGAAGCTATGGGCCATTTCCCCAGGAAAAACGGACTTACGTAGACAGACACAAAACTTTGCTTATAATTCTAAACCATTCCATGGATCTCTGACGTTCTTCTGTGGAATTTCCAAGCCTCTAATGAGAATTCTTGAGGTAATGAAAAAAGTATTGGCCTTGTAGTCCTACAGCTGTGATTGAAATCCTTGTTCTATCTCCCACTGTTAGGAAAAACTACCTTCCTTCTCTGATATCCATTTTCTCTTCTTTGCAATAAGCTGTCAAATGAAGAAACTAGTAGAATCTTTTTCTCCAGGAAATTAAAAAAAAGAAAACAAAGTAAGGGAAGCAGTATAAACTAGTATTGATAGTTACGGTCTCTGGAGTCAAACAGACCAGGATTTGAGTCTTGACCACCCCCCACCTCCACAAAGTCTCTGTCTTTAGGCAAGTTGTTGAACCTCATTATACCCTATCTCCTCATCTATGAGATGGAAATAAAAATGCATGCATACCTTACGGGGTTGTTGTGAAGATTAAATAATATAAGGTATTCAAACTGCATGTAATATAATAACAGTGTAGTAAGATTAGTGGGAGAAATAATAAGTTAGCAAAACATATTTGATAAAATATTGAGCGTAACGGAAATATTAGGGAATGTTAGAACGAGGGAAATATACTGATTATACAGGAAGTTAACTAGAATAACAGGAAAGTTTTATGACATATATGGAAGATAGAACATGGAATTCCAACCTTTGAATTCTCAAAGGCAGAGTAAGGAGAGAATAACAACAATTATAGCAACAGTAACTGTGCTTGGAGAGGGAAGGTTTCACTGTGTCCTAGGGTAGCTCGTCAGCAGAAAATCAACACTGACAAATTCTCATAAAATAACCAAAATAGAGTTCTTCATCTGTCCAATATATGTTTAAGTGTCGACTTTGTTTCAGGCACTGTGCTTCACTATACACCAGCAGTGCAATGGTGCCTTGCCCACATGGAGCTTACGTTCTTGTGTGGAGGGCAGACCAAAAAAAAAGAGAATGAAACAGACATATAAATATTTCTGGGTGTTAGTGAGTGCTGTGAAGAAAACTAACAAAGGGCTGAGATACAGAATGCCATGGTTCTAGTTGGGAAGGGTTGGTCCCGGAGTGGAATCAGAGAGTTAGGAAGGTGTTACAATAGCTGAGGTTGAGAGATGATGGGAGGCCTATGAAGATAAAGAGTTGAGATATATTTTTAAATAGAGTTGACAGGATTTTCTGATGGTATGGATTGGGGATGAGGGAGGAGGGTCAGTCTCCTGCTACTGGATTTCTGGTTAACTAACTAGATAGCCTTTTTTGCAAGAAACTGACAGGGAACAGGTTTATGAGGGAAAATAAAGTGCTATATTTTAAGCATATTAAGTTTTAGATATTTTTGAGTTATCCAAGTGGAGACGTAGGAATTGGAAACAAAGTCCAGGACTCAGGGAACAGATTTAAAATTAAGATACAAATTTTGAGAGTTATTAGCATATAGATCATACTTATTTATTATTTTAAAAACTTTTAATTTTGAAATATTATCTATGAAATGATAAATTCACAGGGAATTGCAGAAATTCTACATAAAGTCCTATGAATTCTTCACCTAACTTCTCCCAGTGGTGACACCTTATATAACTTTAGTATAATAGCAATACCAGGAAATCAACATTGGTACAATACTATTACCTAGTATTATAGTAGGACACTTTCTCCTTCAGCATCAGTACAGCATTATAACTACAATATAATTAATACTATAATATATCAGTAAAATAGATATACTTAGTCGTAATGTCAGTGTCTTATTTAATGGAGAAACACTAGAGGCATTTTCAATAAAATCAGGAAAAAGATAAGGATGTCCGCTATCTCTGCAACTGTTCATCTTAACCTAGAGTTATTAGCCAATACAATTAGACAAGAAGAGGCTTCTGAAAGGGTGAAGAAAAATGAAAATTATCTTTATTTACAAATGCTCTGATAACATACCTGAAAAACACCAGGGAATCAAAGATAAAATAAATTCAAGTAATAAAAGAATTCAGTGATGTAATAGGCTACAACGTTAATATTAAAAAAATCAGTAGACTTCATACACACAAACAATAAACAACGCATAATGATAGGGAAACACTCATTTATAGTAGTAGTAAAGAAGATATTTCAAAATAAATTTAACAAGAAATGTGTAAAACCTATATGAGGAAAAATTTTAAACACTCCAGAAAGAAATAAAGGCATAAATAAATGGAAAGATATTAATAGCTTTACCAGACATTAAAACATACTATAGATCTTCTGAAATTAAAGTGGTGAAATACTGATGCTTGAATAGACAAATGACCAGTGGAATGGAATAGGAAGATCAGAATGAGACCAACATACATGTGGCACTTCTTTTTTTTTTTGAGACAGAGTCTAGCTCTGTTGCCCGGGTTAGAGTGCCATGGCATCAGCCTAGCTCACAGCAACCTCAAACTCCTGGGCTCAAGCAATCCTTTTGCCTCAGCCTCCTGAGTAGCTGGGACTACAGGCATACGCCACCATGCCCAGCTAATTTTTTCTATATATGTTATTAGTTGTCCAGATAATTTCTTTCTATTTTTAGTAGAGACGGGGTCTTGCTCTTGCTCAGGCTGGTCTCGAACTCCTGACCTCAAGAGATCCTCCCGCCTCGACCTGCCAGAGTGCTAGGATTACAGGCGTGAGCCACTGCGCCTGGTCTGGCCATTTAATACATGGCAAAGGTAGTATCTGAAATCACTGAATAAAGGCTAACTTCTTCTGCCTCTTCTTTTTTCCTCCTCCTCCTTTTTGGAAACAGGCTCTTGTTCTGTCACCCAAGCTGGAGTACAGTGGCACGATCATAGCTCACTGCAACCTCAGACTCCTGGGCTCAAGCAATCCTCCTGCCTCAGCCTCCTCAGTAGCTGCGATTACAGGTGCACACCACCACGCCTGGCTGGGAAAGTCTTTCTTAATGTTACTCAGAATCCAGAGGCTGTAAAAGGCAAGACTGATAAATTTGACTACAGAAAAATAAAATTTTGCATAACTAAAACACCATAAACAAAGTCAAAAAACAACTGACAAACTTGGAGAAAATATTTACAACATATACCAAAAAGCTAATATCTCTAATATATGAAGAACTTTTAAAAATTGAGTAGCAAAGGACCTGATTAGAAAATGGGAAAAATAATATAAAAATGGCCCTCAAATGTAACTCATAATTAGAGAAATTCGAATTAAAACTACATGGAGATATCATTTCTCACCTATGAGATTGTCAAAATTGAAAGAATATGGCAATATATTCTTTGGCAAGGCTGTGGGGAAACAGGCCTTCTTACACATTTTTGGTAGGCACGCAAATTGCCACAACCCTTCTGGAGGGATATTTGGTAATACGTAACATAATTATGTATGTACTTGGCTTCTGACCCAGCAGTCCCACTTCTAGGAATCCGTCTTAAAGATTCACGACCAACAATATGAAAATACATATCACAGGGTTATTTATTGCAGTATTGTTTGTAAGTGCAAAATACTGGAACAAATCTGAATGCCCATACATAGGAGAATAATTGTCTGAATTATGGTACATTCTCATAGTGGAATACTAAGCAGCTGTAAAAAGAGAATGAAAAAAATCTCTATGAACTGATATGAAGTGATTTCCACGACCTACTGTTAACATGAAAAACGTAAAGCTCAGGCCAGGTGCGGTGGCTCATGTCTGTAATCCTAGCATATTGGGAGGCCAAGGCAGGAGGATTGCTTGAGGCCAGGAGTTCGAGACCAGCCCGGGCAACATAGCAACACCCCCGTCTCTACTAAAAATAGAAAAATTAACCAGGTGTGGTGGCATACATCTGTATTTCCAGCTATTTGGGAGGCTGAGGCAGGAGGATCAATTGAGCCCAGGAGTTTGATGTTGCAATGAGCAGTGATGACGCCACTGTACTCTATCCCAGGCTACAGAATGAGACTCTATCTCAAAACAACAACAAAAATACACATAGAGCCCAAAAAAGTGTATGTATTAATAGTATGGCATCCTTCCTGTAAGAAAGAATGAAAAGGTGAATTTTGTTTTGGTTTTTTTTTTTTTTTTTTTTTTTGAGACAGAGTCCCACTCTCTTGCCTGGGGCGAGTGCCGTGGCGTCAGCCTAGCTCACAGCAACCTCAAACTCCTGGGCTTGAGCAATCCTGCTGTCTCAGCCTCCCGAGTAGCTGGGACTACAGGCATGTGCCACCATGCCCGGCTAATTTTTTTCTCTATATATTTTTAGCTGTCCAATTAATTTTCTTTCTATTTTTGGTAGAGACGGGGTCTCGCTCTTGCTCAGGCTGGTCTTGAACTCCTGAGCTCAGAATGATCCACCCGCCTCGGCCTCCCAGAGTGCTAGGATTACAGGCGTGAGCCACCGCGCCTGGCCTAAAAGGTGAATTTTGTATATGTGAATTATATCTCAATAAAGCTGTTATAATAGATATAGTAGATATTTCTCTAATAGTGGGTCTGTACGGACTACCAAAAGCATCCATGGTACATAAAGGATCATGAACCCTTTCTCTTTACCTACAAATGTATCCCAACCTTATTTGCTACCTGAAAACTTTTTAGACATTTCCCTAAAACTCAGTTCAAATATTCCTTCCTTTTCCAGTTTTCCCAGGCAGCTCTTTTTCTGTGTGCTCTTAGCGATACTTACCTGCATCTCTTATACCCTATGCCCAGGTTTGTTGTTGTCCACTTCCAGGTCCTTAACTCTTTCAGTGCCAGGATTGTGCCGTGATTTGTCTTTGTATCCTTAGCATCTGGTATAATGCCTGGTACATAGTGGCTGATCCACTGAAGGGTGGGTGAATGATGAGTGTGGCATCAGCATGTTAACGGCAGAAGGAAAGAAGAATCATAAATCAGCTTATAGAGTCTGCTTTCTAAAAAGCACTTAAGTTTATTGTCAGGATCTTTTTTTGGTTCACAATCAATCGTGTATTCAAACATACCTCCTTTACCTTAAGAAAAATTAAAATATAATGAGCAAAACTCACCAACCTGTGCATTTAAAATGTGTGCATTTTATTGTACGTCAAATATACCTTAATAAAAAAATGAGGAAAAAATTGAGACAGTAGAGAGAAAAACATTTGAAAGAGGTAATGACTGAAGAATTAAATAGCTGATGTAATAATCAAGAGAAATGTTACAAAGTAGCACATGCTCAAATGCCAAACGAGTGTTAGGATAAAAAGCTCTCTGCATTCCAGGAAGGAGGAAGCACTGTGAGGCTAGCGGTTGTCATTCTGTGTGGTATTTGGATGGGAAGAAAGGAGGATGACATCACTGCGGTGGGAAAGCGGTGAGGACACAGGCCTGCCACTGTGTACAGTAAGGAGTGCCCAGGGAGAGACCCAGTGAGGCGGCCCCCGCCTGTACCAGACTCGAAGTGCTGAGGGGCTTGAGGAAGAGTGGCAAAGGCAGGATCAAATCAGACTCCAGGGATTGGAGAACCAATTGGCTGTATCAGGTGGTAGAGTCAAAAAATAACAAATGTTGAGCTTGGTTAATTGGTAGAAAAATGATGTTATTAACAAACTAGAGAAGTAAGGGGGGACAGAGCAAATTTTTTGGAGATGGTAAATAATTCTTCCATTGGTTAAAAATACCAGGTTTTATTTTTTGCATCTAAACTGATTAAAGAATAAGGTACATGTTTTTAGAAAGGAAGTCATATTTTACATCAACCACACTTTACAACATGAAATACAATTCTAAGAAAATATTGTGTTGTCAAAAAAAACATAATGTTGTCATCCTTTGTGTTATGTTTTTCTTCCTTAGATTCTGGTATCGTTAGTGATGTTGTACTTCAAGACTTACTGGCATATGTGTCTTCAAAACACTCCTATCTCAAAGATCTTCCTCGGAGGCAGCCTCAGAGATCAAACAGAATAGAGTTTGTAGAATTGGAGGAGCTTCAGCCTGACATATTAGTCCATGCGCTACTAAAAGTTATTGATATCACTGTACTGACTGGTAAATATTTTGAGTGCTTCCTTAATTTTAAATTATAAAAAATTAAGATGCAAGACCATTTTAGTGTACCATTTGGTTATCACTGTATATTTGTCATCAGATATTAAAGTATGGTATCGCATGTGATAGAGTAATACCAACTAAGATGTTCCTTTTCCAGAGGCATTATACAGCTATAGAGGACAGAAGCAAAGGAAAGTTATGTTAACAGTGGAACAGGCCCAAGGTCAACATTATGTGCTTGTATTGTGGGGTCCTGGAGCTGCCTGGTACCCTCAGCTTCAAAGGAAAAAAGGTAAATAAACCAAAAAGCATTTAATCTATTTATAGTTTGGTAAATGATTAATGCTTACGAGCCTAAGATAAAGAAAATCTTAAGAGATTAGACAGCAAGATTAGACAATATTTGAAATACAAGAGATCGTAATTGAATAATCTGCAAATTTCTTGTTATAATTGTGTATCTCTTACAGCAATTCAGTTATCTAAAAAGTCTTCTATAATTAATGGTGGCAAAATAAAGGCTCACATTTATTCCCAGGTATACCACTTTACCTTTTTAGTGAAGATCTTATTTCCTTCACATAATGTTCTTTAAAAATTTAGTTCTGGGGAAGCTTCTACAATTTTTTTCAGCCAAAGTACTCTGATGAATAAACTTCTCTCTGGTCATAGGGCAGATGTTAGAGGGGAGTTACCTTAACTCTTTCAAGTCACAGTTACTGTTTAATAAATTTTGTGTTCCAGGTTTTTACTCCAGTTGTTTTAAAAGTGTGGGCTATTAGCTAGCCGGAGAATGTTCATGTTTAAAATATGACCCATGAGGTCGGGCACGGTGGCTCACACCTGTAATCCTAGCACTCTGGGAGGCCGAGGCGGGAGGGTGCTTGAGGTCAGGAGTTCGAGACCAGCCTGAACAAGAGTGAGACCCTTTCTCTACTAAAAATAGAAAATAATGAGCCAGGCTACTAAAAATAGAAAAAAAAAAAATTAGCCGGGCATGGTGGTTCGTGCCTGTAGTCCCAGCTACTTGGGAGGATGAGGCAGGAAGATCGCTTGAGCCCAGGAGTTTGAGGTTGCTGTGAGCTAGGCTGATGCCACGGCACTCTAGCCCAGGCAACAGAATGAGACTCTTTCAAAAAAATAAAAATAAAAAATGACCCATGAGGAAAAAAAAAAAAAATGACCCATGATTACATTTTCTTTAAAGTATAAATCAGTTATTTATGATGTATTGAGTTAAATGGAATTGATGTTTCATTAAAATAGTATAACATCTTCCCTTTGCTATTATGAGATCCTGTAGTTGTAGCAATCGAAGATAGTTTCATTAATGGCTTAGGAGTTATTTTAACTTGCTAAATTAATTTAGAGATTGATTTAGTGTGTGACCCATTATTTTTTTACCTGAAGGAGTTAATGTTTCTTTCCAAACTTCTGCCTACCAAAGAGTTATGTGTAGGTAGGATCTGTCATATGTCTCTCTTAATCATTAATAGCCTGTAACTAGGATTTGAGATAAGTCTGATTTTTGACTTTTAAGTTAGGATCAAACAGGGACAGATGTTTGTTCAGTTGAGAAATCTGACAAACATGTATCGATGATCACTGACCACCACATCCTAGCCAGGAACATGAGTCTAGTGCATGCTAGACAACAATGTAGGTCAAAGGTATCATGGAGCTGTAGCGAAGCAGATTGTTCCATGCTTAATGTGAATATTGTTTTAAAATTAATAGTTATTTGGTTAATAGAAGAGAAATCATAGTTGTCTCTAGATATTCTATGGTATTAAGGTTATTATTGGAAATTTATAAATACAGGAATTAAAATGTAGTTGTTCTTTTTTCATTTACTCATTGATTCAGCAGACCTTTATTCATAACCATTGTTTTTAACTTGTAACACCTACTTCAATACCTTAAGATTATTCTTTTTAAGTGAAAATAACAATTTTGAAGGGTCACTTAAGTAAGTGATTCTATTTTCCTGATTTTACTTTCCTTTCAAGAGACCAGTCCCATTTCCAAATTCCCAGCAAAGAGAATCTGATTACCCATACTAAATTTGATTCCAAAAACTGTGACCAGGAAGACATTGTCACAAAGTACATGTATGAGGGCTTGAACTTATTTCAGTGGGTGAAAAAACAGTTAAGGGAGTCATTTGTGCTCTGGGTGGACAAATAAAGGTATTCACTACCAAAAACATGCATATTCACTAGCTTAGAAAGATGTATGTGGTATATTATTTAGTTTAAAAAGTAGATTATAGGCCGGGTGTGGTGGCTCCCGCCTGTAATCCTAGCACTCTGGGAGGCTGAGGCAGGCGGATTGTTTGAGCTCAGGAGTTCGAGACCAGCCTGAGCAAGAGCGAGACCCCATCTCTACTAAAAATAGAAAGAAATTAATCGGACAACTAAAAATACATAGAAAAAATTAGCTGGGCACGGTGGTGCATGCCTGTAGTCCCAGCTACTCGGGAGGCTGAGGCAGAAGGATTGCTCGAGCCTGGGAGTTGGAGGTTGCTGTGAGCCAGGATGACACCATGGCACTCTAGCCCGGGCAACAGAGTGAGACTCTGTCTCAAAAAAAAAAAAAAAAAAAAAAAATTATAAAACTTTACGTATAATAGGATCTCATTTTACCAAAAGTATAAGTATGTATGTACATTTAAAAATCCTGAAATATATACATATACCAAAATGCTAGCAGTAGTTGTTTCTGTATGGTAGTATTAGGTGTGGTTTTTATTTTTTCTTTATACCTTTAGTTTGAATTTTATGTGTGTGTTGGCATCTGCATTTACTTTTAAACTTTTTATTATAAAAGCCTTTAAGCATATACAAAAGTAGAGAGAATACTAAGTATAGTGAACTTAAGTACCCTTTAGCTGGCTTATTAAAACATGGACAATCTTTTTCACCTATTACCTCCCCTCTTACTGTCTAAATATTTTATAATAAATATATTTTATTTTATAATTAGAAACTAAAACTAAAACTTTTTCCTTTTTTTAAGAAAGAAGAATTAATGTTTGGAACATCTAGCTAATAATTTGAGAAAAAAGTAAAATTGAATCTATATTTTATGTTTGTGCCAAAGTAAATTCCAAATGCATTGGAGATTCAAATATAAAAACAATGAAACATCCTCCATCTGTCAGGGTTAAAAATAAAATAAATTAAAAAATAACAGTGAAGCCGGGCGCAGTGGCTCACTCCTGTAATCCTAGCACTCTGGGAGGCCAAGGCGGGCGGATCGTCCTGAGCTCAGGAGTTCGAGACCAACCTGAGTAAGAGCGAGACCCCGTCTCTACCAAAAATAGAAAGAAATTAATTGGACAGCTAAAAATATATATAGAAAAAATTAGCCGGGCATGGTGGCACATGCCTGTAGTCCCAGCTACTCGGGAGGCTGA
>RJWJ010009980.1:0-48390 GCA_004363605.1 Indri indri | reverse complement strand
GTAGACTATGGTTATGAGTAGCAAAGTTGGAGGCAGAGTAGGAAAGTCAGGGGCCAGCAGGAAGATCCTGGTGTACAGGGGATAATTGGCAGAGCTAGAGGCTTGCTGCAACAAGGGGAGCTGTTGGGTGTGGATCATAGGGATGGTTGAATTACTCCTCAAGTAGGACCAGAGTTGGCCATTCTGAAATGTTCTCCTCCCTATAAAGAAAATCTAGAGTTTCTTCATCTTTGTGCACTGTACATTTTCAGCAAGCACATTTCATTGATAACAGTAATTACACTGTGCGTAAACACTCGGCATAACTTTGACCATATAATTTATGGCCCAAGCCAGGAAACTATTGAGAATAAAAAAGTATGCTACTCATAATTGCAATGGACAGTGGTTGAAAGCCAGACTTGCTCTGGGGAAGCTGGACATATGCTCACCCTATCCATAAAATATTACTGTTTCTTGCCAACCCATCATCAACTTTTCCTCTTCCCAAATTAGGAAGCTGCATCCGTGTACCCTCATCAAAAATTAAAGATTTTGTCTAAACAAACACACAAGCTAACAAACCAAAAAGCTACCTTTTAGGAAATAAAGAATGCTTATGAAACGAAGAATGCCAAATGTCAGGAAATTGAAGCTGAAGATGTTATTTAGAAGAAGCGAGACAGAGGATGAACATATGTGCACATACGCCAGAAGGAAAGTTTGTGCACACATACAGGCCTGTTTCAACCTAAAAGCTAAAATTAGGTGGTCCCAAGGTATGGCCTTTGTGTGCGTGTATGTATGTGTTTGCATGCATGTAAAAGTGTGAATCTGTATCAATTCTCAAAAACAAAAGTGTGATTCTTGGATTGCAGAAAGAAAGAAAGGCAGAGAGGAAAGTGCTGGAGAGGCGGGGTGAGGAGGAGATGGGGACGTGTAGGTAATTGAAAATTATAACCCAACAAATGCAAAACAGGAAGGGAACAGCATTTTAAAGAGGCCAGTAGATAACATCAGCTCATTAGTGGTTCCATTACACTGTACATTGGTTTGCTTTCTCTCCTAGCACACATACAAAAAAGTGATATATGTGCATGTGGGTATGGAGGAAGTAAATTAAATAAACATAGCTCAAGTTATTTTAGGGTATTCTGAGCATTAACTCTCATTCTTGAAGGTAGTGGCGAGAATTTTGAGATGTTTCAGTCTTTGAACTTAGCCACAGCACTTCAAATATAATTGGATTTCCAAAGAATCCTTTCAATAAATGAGAGGGGAAAGACCAGAACAAAAGGAGTGGAGCTCTTTCCACCAGTTAGATGGGATGATAAGAGATTCCACGGCTGTCAAAGATTGGAGAACTTCGTTTCCATTTGGAAATGATTAAGGTCTTATTGCTCCTGTCTTAGATATGAAAGACCTGAAATGCATCCATTTGATGTAACTATGGTTGAATGACAACTCTATGTGTGCAGTTAGCAAAGTTCATTGAGAAGGAGAGAAGGACACTAAATTTCGGGAAAGTTGAATCATAAGAATCGAATACCTTCATTGAATTTGATAGCTCTTAATGGGAAACTGTATTGAACTGGCAAAGAAAAAATGCAATGAGATTTGGTGAAAAGGATCAAAATCAAATTTAGTTTTTAAAAAGCCTCAGAATTAATCTTGCTCATCTTATGCAGTTAATAGCAGAAATTATTTTCTATGAGGAAAGACAATGTCAGAAATAGGGTGGAATTTTAGAGGTGGAATTAGAAGAGGACACCAAGGGCAAGCTAATTCGCTTTTCTGCTCCAAAATTTCCCCAGAAACCATGTCCTAGAGCAGCTGTCCCCAACATTTTTGGCACCTGGGGCCTTTTTCATATAAGACAATTTTTCCATGGACCTGGGTGGGGTTGAGGGGGAATGGTTTCAGAATGATTCAAGCCCATTATATTTATTGTGCACTTTATTTTTTATTATTATTATATTGTAATATATAGTGAAATAATTATACAACTCACTCACCATAGGTTGTGAACCCCTGTCTTGGAGTCTGTTTGATTTCTTTTTTTTTTTTTTTTAATTAGTGATGGAGCATGATTTCCTAAGGACGATTTCTGGGTGGAGCTTGGGTTATAACCATTGGATCAGTAATCAGGAGGGCAAATAAGCCATGTTGTCTGAAAGTCAATGTGGATAGGCTGGAAGGTGATAAGAAAAGTCCTAGGTACTTCCCTTCCCAGAGAGATGGGCTGGGCCATGGGACCTTCAAAGATTGCAGGTCAGCCCAGAAAAAGGGAGCCATCATAGGAGAAGTTCGGGACTACAGGTAAATGTTGGTGACCTCCTAGAAGTGCCAGGGTTTATTCTTGACAAGGGTGTTGGGTTACAGGGGAATTACTCCGTTTCAGAGATTATGGCCTAAGACCTACACCTTGACGGCTGGCACATGTGGCGTATGAGGACGGCAGCCAATGAGTAGCTTTCAGGCCCTTTCCCAGCAGGATTAGTTTTCTTTTTAAACTTACCATCTTTAAGTGAGGCGTTCATATTCCAGTTTGCAGCAGCTGCCACCACCTCCTATTGTCTGGCCATGCTTCCTCGATTTGCATTAACTGTCCATTTCTGAACTCCTCCTGTTAGACTATGGGCAGTAGGACCTCACTGCTTGGCTGTTTGGAATTGGAATGACCTGCAGAACTCTTCTTTCCACTTCATCCATGATGATTTTCTGAGAAGCAAGAAGGGCAAAGGCCCAGAGTGATTCAGTGAAGGTGCATATGGTATTCATTCTGCAGAGAACAAATATGGAACAGGAGGAAAAGTGACAGTCACACCATTTGCATTTGGTATGTAAATTCAAGATACATATTGATTTACATGTATAATTTAGTAACCAAAAAAAAAAAAAAAAAGAGGAAAGAAAAAAAGAAACCCAGATAGCTAAGTAAACATGAATACCCACCCCAAGCTAAAGGCTGGGCTCGTGGTGGTGTTTGTAAATGGCACTGTGTGGTGGCACATCTCGGCATGCGAATGTGTACAAACTTAAAAACTGTTGCTAGGTTAAACAACACCTTTCCCAGGAAGCACAACTGATTTAGCAGCTTGTGCTTTATGCATTGGTCTCCAGGGCAGAAGGCCCTTTTCCTAACCTCATAGTGAGGGCAGGAAGCAGGATCTGTCTCTGTTCTTTCCTTGCTGAAGTCTACTTGCATGCTGATATATCCCAGCCTTTTTAAACACCTTTTCCTTTTTGTCGTTTCCATGCATGAAGAACTTAAACATATATTTTCTCATAAGCTCAGGGAGGCAGCTAAATGCCATCACGGGCTTCATCTTTATTTTAACTTATTTCCTATTCTCACCAGGTTTCTTCCAGCCCCTGAAATAGTCTCTCCAGAGAGAATTCTTCACTGTCCTCTGGACACATGAATGTTCCCACCGTCACACTTTTGCTAATCCGGTACTACGCAAGAGAATGCCTTTCGCTCATCCGTCGAAATCGTATTCTTGTCTCAAGCTTAACTTAGACTTGATAGCCCCCGCCAAGCCTTCACAAAATCTATGGCGACACTAACTTCTCCCTTCCAGGACCAGTCAAGGCACTTGTGGTCTCAAGTTGTATTCTCAATCTCACTCCCACACACTTGTATGAGGCTCCCTAATAATTTCCTAAATGTGGCTCTTCTTTCCTCAACTAAAGAGAATGTTTCCTGTGGGATGTGATTCCATTCCTTCTCTGCAAAACACTCCATTTGGCATAAAGATGGACATATTGATGCTACCACATAGGTGCTGGACGGAATTGAGAAAACATTTCCCCAATTTTCATTCTTTGTTTATTATATTGGGATTTAAAACCTACAGTAGGAAACCTTAGTCAGTGATTAAAGTTGGCAAATGGGTTAGGAGAGGACTGTAGAGAGCACAGAAAATGCATTAGAGGATGGATTCAGGACTTGCTTTCCTTCCTTCCTTCCTTTTTTTTTTTTTTTTTTTAGAGACAGAACCTTGCTCTGTCACCCAGGCTGTGGGCAGTCGTGTAGTCATAGCTCACTGCAGCCTTGAACTCCTGGGCTCAAATGATCCTCTGGCCTCAGCCTCCCAAGTAGCTGGGACTATAGGAGCGTGCCACCATGCCTGGCTTATTTTTTAAATTTTTTGTAGAGATGAGGTCTAGCTATGTTGACCAGGCTGGTCTTGAACTCCTGACCTCAAGCGATCCTCCTGCCTTGGTCTCCCGAAGTGCTGGAGTTACAGGCAGGAGCCACTACGCCTGGCCAAGACTTTCTTTTTGTTCCCACTCTGACACTCTGTTTTTCATGAGGACCTCTTGTTTGTAATGAACAGCAACATGTACATATTATAATCCAGGGTTTCTGAACCTTGACACTATTATCACTTCGGGCAGAATAATTCTCTACTCTGTGGAAGCTGTCCTGTGTATTGCAGGATGTTTAAAAGCATCCCTGGTCTCTGCCCACTAGATGACAGTAGCTCCCCCTTCCTCTATGCCTCTACACCACAGGTGTGACAACCAAAAATATCTCTAGACATTGCCAAATGTCCCTGGTGGGGGGAGCAAAATCTGCTTTACTCTCCCCAACCACCCATGTTGAGATACACTGCTATAATCAATGCTATAAAATTCTTAAGATACTTGCTTCTCTTCAGTGGGTTAAAAAAAACAACTATGACACCTTCATACTTCAGAAAATTCTTCTGTTTTTCAAATTAATTGTTTGTTATTTATTATCAACAAATATTTACTAGCATATTCTATGTCCTTAACTTTTGCTGTTTTAAGTGATTTACAAATATCAATTCACTTAATTCTTATACCCATAAGGTAGATACTATAATCATTCCCATTTTATAAATGGGAACCAAGGCCCAGGTAGGCTAAGAAATTTATCCAAGGTCACACAGCTAGTAAGTGGCAGAACTAAAGTTCAAACCCATATGCTCTGGCTGTGAAATCTGTGCTTTTAGCCACTGTGCCTTTGACAAAGGCAAAAGTTTGTCTGCTCTGCATGAATTACCTCAAATTCTGAACAGGGTTATTGTTTTTTAAATTTTCATCAGTTCAGGTATGCCTAATTTGGGAAATAACCATAACACCTAACAATTGTCTTAAATGTTCACAGCATTCTTTCTCTTGAACAACTTGCTCTAGAATGAGCCCTTTCTTATGGCTGGGGCCTGGACACACGCCTGCCCTGGACGCAGGGTTGTGGGGGCTGTGGATCAGACATATTGGGTATACTTCAGAGGCCATGGAAAATATTCAGTCTGTCATACCTGAATTAATCCCTCAGTTCTCTGTACCCGAGGGGAGAGACCCAAACTGATTGCTGTTTTGTATTTTCAGCTGTTTTATATTGTCAGGCTATTCCCAGCTCAAAATCTCTAGTGGGTCTTTTCTTCCAGCCGCACTGAATCTAAACTCCTCTGACAAGATGTCAAGACCTTCCATTCTCCCACTATTCCCCACGCAGTCCAGCTGCTGCGTGGCTCAGCATCCTCACTTCCCACGCTCACTTCCACACATCCAGGTAGTCCACCTGTGCTTTTAAGGCACAGCCCAAGTTCAGCTCCTTCTGTGAACTTCCTCTATCATTGCAACCTTCAGCTTACTTTTTCTAGACTCCTTTAGCATCTGTTTTTTTTTTTTTTAATGCCATCCGAGTCTGCTCATGAGGATAAAATCTTATACTTGGTTTAATTTTTCATATCTTTTATACTCATCATCTCAACTGGATTGTATAGATCTTGAAGGATAGGGCTGTGCCTTTTCTTGTACTTACAACCTCCACATTACGCACAGGACAGGTACTCAATCAAGACGTTGACCCATTGGTCATTCATTCATCATCCGCCTTCACCCTCCTTTCACCATGAAGCGGGCCATGCCTTTCTGCCCTCACTTTCGTGGAAGCTAAACTACAGCACAAAGTCCTTCAGTTGCTGACTTGCAGCTCTATTGGTGGTCAGCCGCAGGGCACCAATTAACAATCTTCCAAGAAAATACAGTTTCTGAGAGGAGGTGAATCAGGGCATCATATCCAGTCAGCATAATGCAATCGCTTACCTTGGAAAGGAGACAAAACCCACAAATATTCATGCTGCGCTCGTGAAAAACAACAGCAACAAGCACCCATAGCTTGGTCATGGTGTGGGTGGTTTTGGGTGACAGTGTCAGGAACGTGGCACATGTCCTTAGGGCGAAGTAGATTGAGGTGTCTGCTAGGCTTCCAGCACAGAAGTGATAAGTGTGAGAAGTGATTTTTTTTTTAAACAACGTGTTTTGCATTGGGGTGTTTATCTTCCTTAATGATAATGATGGTAATACTTTCAGTGACCGTCCATAGCAGTTTGACATTTTTTCAGTTCTTTCACATATAGTGTCTCTCTTAATATACATATATGTATAATATATACATATAATATACATATAATATACACAGAACAGGGGGCTATCACCCCAGATCTATGAAACTATTGAAGTCTCCCAAATTAAAGGAATTTACTTAAGTGAATAGAAAGACCTTCTTAAATTATTTTAAGATTCCTGCTTTCCCTTTAAGTTTTATTTTGATTGTAAAAGTCACATGATGCACATGAGGGAAAATCCTGAATGCTGTAATACACTGTAGTTTATAACACAAGAATGAAATATTCATAAAAAAATTGAATATGAAGCTGGGCTTTCCTTGTCCCCATAATATCTGATCAATTAAAAAACATTAAAAATATTGAATGTCTTATATACTAAGCATGATGAGGAACATAGTAGAAGGGTCTTAGTAATGTTGATTTCATTTTAAAAATCAACAAATGAAATTTTTGTTTAAGGGATAATTCTAAAGGAAAAAGAAAACTACAAAGCCAAATGGGTATTATTTTTGCACAATTCTTTTTGACCTTTTTGTATGAGTGTACAACCCAGTATTGCCCATTTTATTTTGCATTTCTCTCGTGGGTGGTGGAGATCATGTACCTTCTGAATAACATGGTCCATTAGCTGCTTTAACTCCAATTGACATTTTTCTGAAAAATTTGTTTTCCTCTGCCTGGCAGCAATTTCTGACCATGTCTAGTTGCAACTGACCTGTTATTTCCCACACCTCACAGTGGCATTTTTGTTAATAAACAGTCCTTGTTAATGGGTTTTGACCCACTGTTAGCATCGATGGATACCTCATTTACCTCACTAGTTATTCAAATCATTTTTTATTAATTTCAACCTCCCTGAATTCCAAATACTTTGCTTTTGGACAAATCTAGTGAGGTGAATTAGGCCTGTCTTTTCTTTCTGTAAGAGACCATCACCGGGTCCCTCATCCATCCTCCTAGGAAGTTGATTTTCCTGTAAATCTGTGGGAGGGCATTTGTGCTAACA
Organism: Indri indri; assembly: GCA_004363605.1. Lineage (NCBI taxonomy): Eukaryota > Metazoa > Chordata > Mammalia > Primates > Indriidae > Indri > Indri indri. The sequence goes on along the minus strand of RJWJ010009980.1, from coordinate 41,016 downwards.
ACTGGGGCTGGGAAGATATCACCTATTTTATTTTTGGAAAGAAGTTCATGTTACTAGAGCTGGTGCTTATAATAGCTGAGGTAATCTGCCACAATTTGATTAGATGAACTTGGAAACTTTCCTCTAAGAAAAAATGTTGTACAAGAAAAAATAGTTTTAAAAACCAAGCAAAGGAAGCATGCTTTGTGTTTTATTCCTGCTGGAGTGACATTTCCTCATGAAGGGCTCAGCATGCATGTGGCCAACACTGCGCGTTTGGCAGTCATGACCATCGTAGCTTTGGAGCAGTGAGGTAATATAGCAGCTTGCATGGTGAGTTGCTCCTGCCTGACTCCTGGTTGCCATCCAGTTTCCTACTTTATCATCAAGATCCCATTTCTTGAATTGGATAAAATAAGATTACCAAAATATTCATTCATTGATCTAAAAATTCACAAGAACATATGGGAGAAAGGCATCTATGGGAAATAGAGCAATGCTTAATGTCAAGTTCAAGTTCCCAAAGAGTGTTTTAATTAACAGGCCAAGTCAAATGCTAGGAATCATAAGTTTCTACAAGGTGAATGTTGAAAGTTTACTTTCTGGATTTTGGAGACAGGTCAGAATCAGGGTTCACTATTAAGCAGAATCTTAGGGTTGGAGGGGGATGAACTGAAGACAACATATGGCTTGCTTGTATTTCACCCCATGCTAATTATGTGATACTTACATTTGTATGTTTTTGTCTTTGTATTTTTACACTCATAACAAAAGATAGAAGAAAGAGGCCAATGTTTGTTGCCATGAAAACATGGCATATAACGGTTAATTTTAAATTTTTTTTGTGTGTGCCCTCTGTCTTTTCAGAGATTTTTTTTTTGTTTGTTGTGTGTGTGAATAGATATTATTTTTGGAGTCTGGAGAAAATACGATTTTAAAAAATGTCTTCTTGAAGAAAGGGCAATTGATACCTGGGGCTACACACGATTAGAAAGACACAGCTGATGCATTTCAGGATATTATGGGTCTGAGAGAGTTTGTAGAATAGCTGGGCCGCACAGTCTCACAAGAACAGTTTCCTCTCATTCGTTTTAGCCCATCTCTCTGTGCCCAGCTCTGCACAAAGAGCTATGGTGGGGCTAACAGACAAAAGGTGCAGTTTCTTACTTCATGCAAACTTCTAGAGAGGAGACAGACATACAGTGAAGATGGTGGTACATTGAGCAAAATCAGCAAATATCAACATTGTAGCAAAGCTGGAAGTTGGCCAAGGTCCCTGTATTCTGTTGATAATCTTGTTCCAGCATAATCTTGCCAGTATTTGCCAAAGTTGGACTTAATCATCCTTTTATTCATTCACGTATTAAATAAATACTCATTGAAGATCTTACAGGTGCAATCCCTCAAACCTAGGCTGTGCACGAGAATATAACTGAAATGGTCTCTACTCTTCCGGAGATCCCAGTCAGCTCATGGCTCCCGTTTTTATTGGCCAGTGTAAACTAGAATCTCTCGCTCTGGAAGATAATATTTCAGGGAAACTCCTGGGAGTGGTCGAATGACAACACTGCAACCCAGTAGCTTTCTCCCTCAAAACTGAGAAAAATTTCCCTTTGTTGCATTCTTCAATGCTGGGGGGTGGCGTGGATGCCTTAGAGAATCTACGGAATGCAAGGCAAACAAACACAAAACCTGGAAACAAATTCCTGGACCTTTACAAAAGTGCTCCAGCCAGAAGGAGCTTCTCAATATCCCCAGGATATATTGCACCTGTTTGCTCTCCTAACAGAGAAAGAAACTCTCCTGGTTAGAGGCAGGGAACCACTCATATTAACAGAACCAAGGACTGTTACAGAATGAAATCCTTCCAGGCAAAAAGAAAGGATTTGCTGTTAGAATTATGTTGCATTAGATTTAACAGAGGCTTACCAAGCCCCTTGTATGCACAGCGGGTATGTGGAATACCCAAAGATGAATGAAATGATCCCTCCTTTAGGGAACTTTTAGGGACACAGGATACAAATAATCTTAAACTCCATAAAAGCAGGGAATAGCACCTAAAACAGTGCGTGGCACATAATCCATGTTCTATAAACATTTTTGGATCAAATAAGACAGAATATGTTAAGTGTTGGAAGCATGGTTTGAGGAAACATCCCCGGTTATTCAGAGAATGTAGACATCGCACCTGGTTGGAAGGGCAGTGAGAGTCTCATCATGGAGGAGCCTTGTGGGTAGGTGGTGAAGGATACATAGAATGGAGGAAAGTAGAGATGAGAAGGATGTTTCAGGGGAGGGGATAGCGTGAGTGATGGAGAGCAGCCTGGGACACTTGTCAAACACAACAGGAGGGCAGGCTAGGGACAGGCCAGGCCATACTGTGGAAGGTCTCCAATGTCAGATGGAGAAGGTCCCTTGATGAAGCTGAAGGTGACAGGGGATGGTGTCCTTTTCCTCCGGCCTTCCTTCGTTATTATTGGCAACGCTGAAGAAGACCATGAAAGGCACTGTTTTAACAGACCTCTTGGTATTAGTACCAGGACCTTCCTTCTTGACTTCTAGACTAGCCTTTAAGTATTTTTCTAGTGTCACTCATATCCCTACCTTTATTCTTTATCTCGTTTGATTATATTTGACCCTCTGTGCTTCTCCCTCCAGCTCTCCCCTGTTCCCAAATTACGGTTTTGTGGAATATAAAATAATGACATGGCCTTAGAAGGAGGTACGTGTCTGTGCTGCATGATACTTGAATGGAAAGACGTGTTAAGGGGTTTGACCCATTGATGGTCAGATTTTCTTTATACGCTTTTGAGAAAGAACACACAACATCATGCAAATGCTGCCTTAGTGAAAAGCATGTCCAAACCTCATTCTGCATTTCCTGGGAAGCAAGCCTATCATTTTTATACCACAGAAGTCCCCACGTCTTGAACCTTTAGGACAAAATTTTCACCATTTCTTACAGGGTGGGAGAAGGCAAATAAAAGGAAGGATTTGTTAGCCACTGTGGCTACTTCTGGGGTAGACAGTGCCAGTGTAGCCCAGCTACGTGTGAAATTCCTGACATTTCTCTTAACCGTTCAGGCATCCCACTGTCACCTAGCCTTCCCATATCGGTCACTGGGGTGTAGGGAAGCACAAGCCATTGTCTGGCCATCATCGTTTTTGAAGTCCCAGCTTTCATAGCCTGTACCACTTACACTCTGGTTTCTTCTCCATCTGTTTCAGATTTCCAAAACCAAGGACTCTCACCCTCCGAGTTCTGTTGGCTTTGTTTTTCTTTAATAAAACCTGTTCTTACGTTCTTTAGTCACTCTAAGGTGAACATGGTCAATGTCAATTTAGAGTGATACATCCCAGGGAAACTTCAATTTTAATTCAAAACAAAGCCTTAAAGAAAAAACTCCCTTTTTAATTTAAGACTATTCTTTCTAGGGTCCCTCCTGTGTCCCCGGGATTCAAGAGCTTTATCTTTGAGCTGGATACAGGCAAAGAGCTCTTGGAAGGGTCACAATTTAAACTGATTATTTTGTTATCAGATTTTGAAAACCATATTGGCCAATCCAGATCAATCAGGTTTTTTTATGTTTTAGTCTGAGCCATTTTAGACTTTTTTTTCCCCTGGATCGCATCCTGAGAATAACTCCCACTAGCCTGCTCTTCCAGTCATCATTGATGACAGACTAAGAAATAACCACATTCCTTTGCTTTTCACTAACTGAGATCTTTTTCTTTCTTTTATTGTTTTTAGATAGTGGTTACTATATTTGTTAGAGGTCATTAATCAAAATCTCTTTTTATATTTATGAAAATGTTTGATAAAAACAGAGTTGAATTTGTTTTGACAAAGTTATTTGTTTTTATTCCTTAGTTCTTTCTTTGAACTACTAACAGTACACAAAGAAACAGCGCAAAAGCTAAAATTCCAGCTTTAGAATATCTATAGCAGGATAGGCAAGACTGGCTGGTGGACTCCATAAAAAACAAATGATGTGACCCAACGCTTTGGTTTTTGCTCTTTTTCCCAAAAGCTATTCTTGGACCTACGGAAAGCACAGCTGCGAATTGGCATACAGATGGGTTCTAATTCAAGAGATAACCGGGGGGAGGCCCAACTACCCCAAAGCCATGGAATTACACTTTGTCTTGAACAGATGGCACAGCCAGAGACCTGGGATTTCCTAAAATGCAACCAAGAAAGAATCATTTTGTCTTAGTGCAAATGTGTTAAATGTCAACATTATTATAGGTAATACTCATTGAAAGCTAACTTCAACATTGTCACAATGTGGGAACAATTAGAACCCTTTGGAAGGCCTGAGGCTCAAGTGAAAGTGTGCAGAGTGGTCTTTTGAGGTGTTAGCACCGAGCCTAAGACAGGCACAAGACACATGATAAATCAACCAACATAATCACACTCTGACCACTCCAGGATGCCAAATGCAAGCATATTCCTTGATCAAAATGTTGGCCTTATGTGTTTCCTTACCCCCTACTTCCCCCTGACGTCCAGGTCAGCTGTAGTCATTCCTGAATGGAGCAGTGGGAATTAGAAAAGGCAAGGCCTAGGCAGGTCGGGCAGCCCTCTTATTGTTTTGTACAAAGTGTAATTTAAGTCTGAGTCTCAGTTAGGCAACCACTGATCTGTTATTCATTAATCTGCAAGGAAGTGTTCACGCACTGCCTCGACAGCTTTTCTCATGCTGACTCCCTGCCCTCACCATTTTTTTCCATCAAATCCATTGAGCCAGCCTTTAGATACCCTCCAAGATACCTTTGTAAAACATCTGAGATTATCATGCTCTACAATGACTTCGCATTTCACTTCCTATCCATTCCACTACCTGGGAACGTTTTCTTAGGCTGCATTATTGGGTATTCTTCACATGCATTTCTTATCTATACAATTTGATTTCTGGGCTACAGTGTCCAGATAAACTTACACATAATTCTTGGTCATAGATCTTTTCATCACTTAGCACATAGCTTAACGTGTGTGTGTGTGTGTGTGTGTGTATACACACACATATTACAGAATATATCCATATATTACCTATATCTTTATCTACATAGATATAGATGCATAATATGTTTTCTTCAATAACCAGTAGAAATGCAATATGAGGAAGTCAATTATGACTCAATATGAAACTTTAGCAATTACAATGGTTCAATAACGAAATATGGTTCTTTTTTCCAGGTTTTCGTGACTTCTATTCATCTAACCACCATAAGGCTGAGTTTCCCCAGAGATCACATAATGTGACCGCCTGAAGCAAATGCATATTCTCTCTTCCTGGGCAGAATTTTTCCTCTTATCAAGTTGACTTGTGCTGGAAACCTAAAAGGAAGCCTAAAAATTACCTTTGCTCTTTTTATAAAATCTAGAGCCTAGAACAAGAGGTAAGTAGCCTGTTCCTTGTTTCATTTTCTCTGAATTTCCCCACTGCCCTTTGACATCACTTAATCATTTAGATCTCAAGCAAAAGGTACAATCAGACTTACGCCAGGGCCCTGGGTCTTACCATATCCAATACCATACCATGTGGGAAAGGGAAAGTTAATAATTCACCATTAACCATGCGTTCTTATTAATATTTAATTCTCTCAGAAAAGTCCCCTTCCCTCCTCAGTTCATGGATGTCCACAAAGAGAGAAGGATGGAAGAAGTCCGCTTTGTGCCAACTCTTGTCCAAGTTCTTCAGGCTTTTGGTAGCTATAAAGTCTACTAAGAGCTATTATTCTCCTCCTTCAATGAAGATTTTGGAGAGGAGTAAAAGTGATTTAGATCTAAGAAAATGAACACATTTGTGATACATAGTTACACATTTCACTAGAAGTGTTCAGGCATAGGTTTTGTTTTGTGAGGTTTTTTTTTTTTTTTGATGGAGAAGAGGGATTGATACATTGGTGGAAAAGTTGGAAAGAATGCATATTTCCTGTGTCTGGAGAAATTCTGGGTGTAGTCATTCTATTCCCTATTGCCCTCCATTTACATTTATTTGAAATTGATGTTATTATTTCCAATGGCGTACACAGATATAGCTCATTTGACAGTGGGTTTCACTTAAATTTATGCTTTGTGGGTCACCCTTACTCAAATGTGATGGCATAATCAGAGAAAAACTTTCCACTGGGCTTGATTCCATGTATTTAGCTGGTCATTTGGATATTTCAATTGATTCAACCATTCAATGGAAAGTTCCAGCAAATGCCTCTAATTTGACATTGTTACTTGTGGGCTATTATTTTTCCCTTGTATCAACCACTGTGGCTAATTAGGCAGCAGATTCAAATCTTCATGAATTTTTCAGGCTGATACGTGCTTCTTTCCAGGGCTAATTATGCTGTTATCAGAAGAATGACTCCAGTTGTACTTTGTTGGTGGTGTCTGACCTTACTCCCCTATTCGGACTGAAATTAGTTGGGGGACTGTGGCCAGGGAGGTCATTTAGTGAATCATCTCTATGAAAACAGGGCAGCTTTAGTGAACGTCCTTTCCTTGTTCCCCTTCATTGCCTATTCCAGCTTCGGCGGCTGCAAGCTCCATCGAGAAGGAATAGACTCAAAGAAACTTTTACCCAGGATTTCAGAAACTTAAAAATTCAGTAGAGACTCTAGTTATAAAACTTGTGCAGGGGACTGGAATAATTTCATTGTAAGAGCTTTCTGTGTTAACAATGAGGGGACTTGGCATACACCAGTTGGGGCAGAATTTTGTATAATTGAATGAGTAATAAGGGAAACTGCATTATTACGTGGTTTGCTGTAGTCATATTAGGTACGTTGGAAGAATCCAGGATTCCTGGGATGGCCAAGTAAGACTATTTCATTTAACCTTCTCCTCCAGACATATAAGGAGAAAGGCAGGGTACTAATCTCTCAACTCACCCTACAAGGTGTTGCTTTCCAATCACAGCTGATTAGTGGTTAGAATTATTAACAATTACATAACTGTTTATGTCCGTTGAAAAGTCATCAGTACTAATTTCCACAAATTGGTTGTAATTTCCAGTAAGAAAATATCAATTAATTCATTCACTAAGAATTTTAATGAGTTAGCCCATTGGAGACTAGCATGGTGGTCAGAGCAGAGAAGAAGTATTCAGGACATCAAGGTTACGGATTACCCTAGCAGTCTCAAGAACTTTGGATTTGACTTTACCAGAATAAAAAAAAGAGAATGTTCCTTACAAGACAAGAAGAGAATATCCCAAAAAAGGGCCTATTTCGATCCTCATGTTTTTCTTTTGGTGATTTTCTTTCCTAATTTTCCATTGGGGAGAGGCAATATGGTATTTAGTGGTTTTTTTCCCTCATGATTTGTATATAATTTAGGGCTCAGAAATGTTATCCTTCAGCTCTAAAAGAAGCTGCTATATTGGAATACAAAGGGTCATTTTACTTATGGGTGTACATACTTTCAAATTAAAAATAATTTTATTGCTTTTGTTAAGTAATTAAAATTTAACAAGTAATTTCTCACAAATATTTATTAATATTAAGTTGTTTTTGGCATATACCAGTAAATAGCAAGCAATTGCTTTACTCTGCATGTGTAATTAGAGTGACTAAGTAATTATATTTTTTTCTTTGAGTACAGTTGGCACTATCACATTCTTCTAAGTTTGGGTTCATTTTTATTTCAATTAGCGAATGCTTCATAGAAGCCAAGATAAGGGGTGTCTATTAGCAAGGAGGAAAGCTGCTTCTCTTACTGAGCTTTGAGAAATACAAACAAATATCGTTTGCCGTATTTGCATTCTCATGTGCTTTGTTTTCCTGGATGTCTTTCTTCTTCTTTTATCTACTGGCCCTGTATCTTGCCATTATAATCTGAATGGTTATTAAAACATTTCTAGACTGTATATTGAGACTAAAAAATACTTACTTATATGTATTTAGACTTTTATTCAAATTGGAACAAGTCAGTGGTATGTCTGTCTTATTCAACTCCACCATTTTGCTCTTCTGTATCCTTATCATACCTTTCTCTCTTATTCTTCCTCAGACATTACGAAATTCTTTGCATTCCTCTTTATCATCAGCAAATGCTCTTGAACAATCCCCAGTGTGCAGGCTCCATGTCTTGAGCGGGGAATTCTATGCATGTCAACTTACGGTCCTTACCTGCTGGGAGCTCAGCATCAGTTGGAGGGAAGGCTGAGGCGACATGTTTCTTCCTCAAAATAAAGGAGAACAAAAAGCAAATGTGAAGCAACACACCTAGGAGACATCTGTTATTTCTAACCATGACATGAGATGAAGGCCTGCCAATGCCATGAGGGTTAACTAGCAGTGCAGGACTATGGCAAGGGAGGGTCCCTTGGTCGAAATCTCCAGCAGCATCCAGGTCTCCAGCCCAAGTGACGCATTGTGAGGGACAAAACCTGCAATTCTTTGCTTGGGACAACAGAAACGGAGAGCACACTCCTGGATACTGCTTGAAACAAGCTTTTAATAGGGAATAAGTTGGGGCCAAAGAATTACACTACAACCTGGACTTCTCGTGGCCAAGATAAGTAACAAGGATGATTTGTCCTTTCACCTGAAACAATGCCCTCCACCCCAAAAGACAAAAGTTATAAAACAATGGTTTCTAAAACCTGGAAATCAGACAACAGATAGTGATCCCTGAGACTTGGGAAACAAATGAAGTAAATCCTACATTTCCCCAAGATTACTGCCTTAAGAGAAGTTCGTGGCTATGGAGCAGGGAAGAAGAACCCAGAAAGAGCCCAAGGGACACCTTATTTAAGGAGGTGTGGTAGGGAACATGAGGAAGTCTAGGTGGCTAGAGTTTGCAGGGCAGCTTGAGAGGACAGCTGCCTAGGGAGAGAAACCTGACATCTACGGAGGGTGACTCTTAAGAATTCAGCACTGTACTGATCTGCATCTGCATGTGAGGATGCTATTCCAGGCCAGGGAAAGGACCACCAGAAAGGATTAGAGGAGAGGGAAAGAGAGCCACATGGGCCTAAACAGTACCTGCTCCCACCAGCCAAACTGGAAACATCAACATTTATGGGGCTTTGGTACAGTGCTCAGAGGAGTGTTTCCTCAGTACTGAGGATAACTAGCCATGGGATAAATGCTACTGTGGTCTTGCTAGAATTTCATAAAAGTAAGGCCCAAGAGAACCAAGCTGTTTGGGGTAACACCATAACCCATATTTGTAGGAGGCTGGGTTTTGGCGAAGTGGGTAGAAGCAACGTTTCCAATGTGAAAAGCCTTGCAGGGCTCGCCCTGATTGCTGGTGAGAAATCATATACACAAATGGCTGTGAGAACTCACACACTTGGCCCTACCACGGGCCATAATGAGAATCCCTGCAAACTCCAACCTGCCACCAACAGCTGATCCTGAAATAACTCCCCCCCCGCACTCAAAGATGAATAATAAACAGAAAGGCACATAGAGTGGATCTCAAAAACTGATGAAAGGAACAAACCATTGCAGCAATGAAGGCCACAGGGTCACACAGACCCTAAAGAAAACAAATAAAATTTTTTTAAAAATTAAGAGGTATTTATGTCAGGATTGAGTATAGTGAGCACAATGAAAGGGAATGAACAAAATTAAAAAGAATGGAAATGCAAACACAGAAGACAAACACGGGGCTTGAGCATAAGCACAGTAACACCCTAAAGGAAAGAAATGAAACACTAGATTAGAAAACTGTCTTTAAATATTAAAAAAGACTTTTCACAAATAAAAGAACATTTGAATTTTATTCAGTAGTTCTTTTACTTCTGTCCAGAACCAACTCAGACTAGTCTTCCCCAGAAAGCCTTTTTGACTAAGTCCACCCTGAACTTAACTCTATTTTTGCAGCACAAATTGGTATATGCTATAATATATCTTGTCTTCAATTATTACACTGGATTTTGTTGCTGTTGTTGTTTTTAGTTTGGGTAATTAAGCAGTTTTATGAGGACTGGGGCTGCATCTTTCTCCTTTTATATCCCCTTTTGCATTTTGTTACAGACTCTGTACAGAGTCAGTGTAGTGTAAACAATGGAACAAATACATGAAATGCAAATTTTCTTCATGCCTCAATGTCATGGTCTCTGGGTGCTGATTTGGCACTTCAGTTCTGTTTCTGAGGTTGCCAGTTAGTCCTCTGTCACTGGTTTTCTGTTGCTCTCCTAAAGATAAGTGAATAACTAAAGAAGGACAAATATTTGATCAAGGCATTGGGAGTTAAGATGTACCTTTTTTTTTTTTTTTTGCCTTTTATCCTATTGCTAAATATTCTAAGTCTGTTAAAGGCACAGGTACTGTCAAGAATGCTGGACAAGGAATGAGGGCACTGGAGTTCTGGTGCTTATCACTAACTTGCTATGTGCCCTCGGGTAAGTCACTTGATTTTTATTCTGCTATATTTTGGGGCTAGAAAGTTCCTGCCTCATTTTAGGCCTTTAATAATTATGTTTTGAATGAAAATAATAATTAGTATCAGTTCCTCCTAGGTCAAATGAGAGGCTTGTACTAGCATAGTCTCTAGGAACTATTTGCGCCATAAAAATCTAAAACTGCCTGCTTCCCTCTGATTGGTAAGCATTTACGCTGTGCATTTCAATTGCCGCTGTGCTGCAGATGCCTGTTGTTTTTATGGAAGATGTATTTGTCCCCACATGCACTGTTTACACCTTCCATGTAGATTTTAATGTCCATCCTAACTTGCACAACTTTCGAGAACAGCCAGACAAAAAGTCCAGAGGGCACACTGAAGGATTCTTACAGGAAGCTTACAGCCTGTCTCCTTTGGCTAATTTGCAAAAGCATTTTTTGATTTAAAACAGAAGGAGGGCGAATCCCTGGGAGAAAACTCACATCCACTAATGTTCCTTCTGGAGTGAGTTATGAGAGGAAGCCCCAGATGGATTATAGACGAAGGTTAAACTTTGAGACACTAATTTATTGAAAAGGTAAAGATAGTAAAAGAACAAAAAGTGCCCTCAATGCTATGTCCGTGTGTCCTTTTTGCCCCATGCTTTCCAGTATTTTAAGGATCTCTGAAAGGCAGATGTTCATCAGCAAAGGCAATGTCATCTGGCTTCCTAAGGAAAATCTTTCCCCCTGGAAACAGTTGACATGACATTCTAATTGAATGCTTCAATTAGACAAAAAAAAAAAAAAAAAAAAAGAACAAACTTTAAAGAAGACATTTCATCTTGAAAAACAACAAGGCTAATGGAGCTGTTTGGGGACAGTGGTGTCAAAGCATCCAGTGGCATTCTGGAAAAATGTTTTTGCATACAGTAATATTTAATACCATATTTCATCAATTTGAAGATGTCCATTATGTTTACATTTTAACATTTCTAAAATCATTTTATAACCAATAAAGGCTTATGTTTGCTGTGGGTCAGCTGTCATTATGTGCACATGTGAGGACACAGTTATTATTCTTGGTGGTGTAGCCTGGCAGTCATAACCTCTCAATATTTCAGTTACTACATATTTTAAAGACCATTTTGGAGAAAGAATGTGCATCCTGATTCTTTTCCGAAAAACTTCAGTGGACACTACTTGGAAGGATCCAAAAAGCACTTTTATCTAAACTTGCAGAATAGGTGGCAGTGGTTTGGATAAAGGTTTTGGATACAATAATAGAGCAGTCTTTTAAGAGAGCTTGCATCACCAACATGCTTGAGGACAGAGGACATGGAGGGCAACACATGTAAATCATTATGTATTTTCTAAACATCAGTACTTTAATATCTATTTTTGATTTTCTTGTCTTCTACCCAAATTATGGCAAATGGGTCATACATCCACAGAGCTCTTATTCTGTGCTGCTATCTGTGTACCTGATGAAGAGATTGTGATGACATGAACTTTGGAGATTACACTTTACAAAAAAAATCTTTGTGGGATTCTTCAAAATGCATTTCTCTAAAAATGAGGTATGATGGGTGAATGCTTTATTGGCTCCACTTAGTGGTCTCTCATGCACACCCTTTGTAATGTGACTTTGCATCGGGAATAAGAGTCTATTTCTGTAGCCCTTGAACTTGGGCTGGCCTTGTGACCTAATCTGACCAAAGAAATAAAGTGAATGCACACTTGTGCCCACTGTTAGAATACGGCTGTCACCAAGTAGAGAGGGAGGATGAGTGACCATGTGGAGGAGAGTCCAGCTGTCTTATCAAGGCCATCCTAGAGTATCCTGTAGTCAGCCAGCCTTCAGGAGTGTGAGAACTCAATCAAGAACAACAGAGCTAGTTTACCTTACATATAGCTGATTGAAGACTTGTGATTGAGCCCAGCCAGGAACAGTAGACTTGCCCAAATGACCTGTAGCCTCAGAAGCAAAAAAAAAAAAAAAACAAACTTATTTTAAGCCACTTAAATATGAGGTGATTTGTTACACAGCAAGAGCTAACTGATACATAAGGAACAGCATATGCTTCTCACATAAAAGCAGGTCAGTCTGAAGTTCACATCAAGATGTTTTTTCTTAAGGTGTTTTGAATCTTTTGAATCCTACATATCCATCTATTTCTGCATTTCCCAAGAGCAGAAGCACTGAAATTCTGTATGACAGGCTGCTTTTGAGATATTTTCAACTTAGTTGGAATCAGGATTTGCCAGAAATGTTGTGAGACAGCTTGTTTAAGTGAGATTTCCTGCTCAGTTTCTTTTTTTAAAATAGAGGGAGAAAAAGAAAGAAAAATATAATGATTTTTGGATGGAGTTCGTCTGTGCTGGACACATTTGGACATGCAGCTGAGGGAAACCAATGTGTAAGGATCTTCATGTTCTTTAGAAACTTTGGCAGTGTCTTAAACCACCTGAGAATTCTTAAGATTAAATGTTTGAAGTGTGACTCTAAATTAATAACACTGACATCACAAATTACTCCCACAAATCAATCTCTCACTCCTCATAAATGTTCTGTTTACAGATTGCTCTGTCTTCCTATGGCTGTTTTTTTTTTTTAAGCTGTATATGTTCTTTCACTATCATGCTTGTTAATTATTGGAAGATTGTCTCCAATATTTTTTTCCAGGCTCATACTGAAAGGTGAGTTTTAGCCAACTTACTATTTGGTTAATATTTTACATTTCAATTTTCCAATTCAAACCAGGGAACCAGAGAAGGATATGAATAAATCTTAAGCTATAGGTGCACATTTAGAAAAAAAGAGAGAGCAAATGATGAATATGTATGAAACTTATTTAAAATGCCATATTTATGAGGAAAGGAAAAATATTGGAGCCTCACTTTCCCTTTACATATTTTCAAAACACCACATGGGATTGAATGGGACCAAGTGAAAAGTATAAAATTTGTTGAGTGTGGGGGGTGTTTGAGTGTGTCAGTGCAGTGAGAAGCTGGCAGTGTGAATCCTCTGGAACTTGTGGGTAGGACACACAGAGGCCTTGTGAATAAGGAAAGATGTGGGTTCTCTCTTGCCTGATTTTCCGGGGGACACTTGGCAGGATGCTTGCCCTCCTGTGTTGGTTTGTTTCATCCTAGAGGACAAGAGTGCAAAGGCCATGAGTTGCACCCTGTTGGGCCAGGACATGAGCTTGCACTCGCTTCTGCCTCTGGGCCTGCTCTGCACCTGCACCAGAGCCAGGTGGTGACAATGAGAAAATAAAGAAAGAACCAGGGGAAATATTCAACTCTAGGGATTTTAATTCAGTCAGCATTTTTTTAACCCACTCTACATCAGGCCTGTGTTAGGCCTTGAGTGGTTGAAGCTAGAACTGGAAGAGAAAAGGGCTGTACTCTCTATCCCAGTGATTCCACGTCTTGGTGTCCAAACCATACAAAACCACACATGTGCACAGGAGACATGGGCAGGGTGTTAATGTTCATGACAAAGGTTCTGGTTAAATAGGCATGTCCAGCTATTCTTCGGGAGTCTGTGCAGCAGTAAACATGAATAACATAGATGGATGTACCAGCACAGAAAAGTCTCTACTACATAAGGTTGAATAAAAACAAAGAAATAAACAAAAACGACTTCAGGCTATGATCTCTAATGTACTAATTGGTATCATTATAAATCAGCTTAAAACAAAAACTATACATTTCTACCTTATAAGTATACAAATTTATAGAAAATGGTGATTTGGCATGCACTAAATAGTCACCTCGGTGGAGGCACTGGGATGTGGAGAGGGTGCTGGTCAGGAAGGGGGTGTGTATCTTGTCACTATAACACATTTAAAACAAATTTAGGTAACACATTTATGTAACTGATTTAAGTAAACAAATTAAAAATAATTTAGATAAGTAAATTATGAGCATAACTAAAACTTATTTACCAACATTGCCTTATTCCACATCATACACTCAAAAATGAAGACATTCACCTTCGGGTTCCTTATTTTCTAGTTGGAGAAGTAAGACTCATAGATATAGTTCATGCTTTAATAAAATGAAATATGATCTTTCCCTGATTTCCATAGCATTTTTCTTTTGAGTTCTCTACCCCACCTCTCTTTATTCTCTTTCCGTTTTCTGATCTATCTTCTTCCTTCTCAATTCCATTAACGTGGGTGTTCTCTAAGGTGAGTCCTCAACTCCCTCACCCCCTTTTTGAGAACTTTCATCTGTCACCACAAAATCTAAAATAACCATTAACAGAGTGACTTAACCTTGGTTTCCAGCTTCATTTCCACCCCCCGTTGGGTATCTCCTCTTGCACGTTTGCCACCATTTGGTGCTCAGTTTTTCCGAACCAAAATTCTTCTGCCCCCTACCTTCAAGGAGTTGTTTATCCTGACTTCTTGGTCCAAAGACATTGCCATTCTTGTCTCCGGACTGAGGAGCCTAGTATACTCTGTAAATCCTCCTTTTCCATCTTCCTTACCATTCACAATGTCCAGTCTTCCTTTTCTCATGTTTTTGCATCTATGGTTTCATCTCTGTTTCAGTAAGTTCAGACTGCTCTAACAAATAGACCGAGTAGCGCAAACAATAAACATTTATTTCTCACAGTTCTTGAGGCTAGAAGTCTGAGATCATGGTGCCTGCACGGTTGACTTCTGGTGAGGGCCCTCTTCCAGGTTGTAGTCTGCTGACTTCTCCTTGTATTTTCACATGGCAGAGAGCAGAGAGAGAGGAAGCAAACTCTCTGTCGGTCTTTTTTTATAAGGGCTCCAATCCCATTCATGAGAGCTCCACTATCATGACCTAATTACCTTCCAAAGGCCCCTCCTCCAAATGCCATCACGTGAGGATTGGGCTTCAACATATGAATTTGGAGGGGACACAAACATTATGTTCTTAGCAATCTCCATTTATACATTTTCTTATTGTATTTTCTCAACCAAACACAACCAAAAGCTAAATGGAAAGCTAAGCGATTTCTTTCAGTGTCTGAAAGCCTCCAAATTTTTATTTATCTACCTGTTTTTTCTGGTTATTTTGCATGGTTACCACTTTTTTTCATTCTCAACCATTAATCAATAACCAAGAATTTACCACGTACCAATTTTACAATCATTCATAGGAGATAAAATGGATGTAGAAGACATGGGCTCTCCTTTTGAAGAACTAATTGATGAAAAAAGTCATCAATACATAAATAGCTTGATATGAATTTCACAGCAGCATATAATGTGCACAAAACATAGTGAGAACTAAATTCTTAATGCTTCCCTGCTTCTTTACTTTCACGAAATGGCATAAAAAGTCAGCCAATGCCTGCTGTCCTGTGGGACTTCTATTCAAGTACAGAGAAATAGATACTAAACAGGTAAGAAAATAATTAAGATAATTTCTGAGAGTAATAAATGCCATTAGAAAAAAAATAATGCAAGTTGATATGACAGAAGAGTCCTAGGGATAAAATTTAGCTAGAAAGTAGGGAAGCCTGTTCTAAAGAGGTGATATTTGAGTCGAGACCTGAATATTAAAAGGTGCCAGCTAAGGGGAAACCTGGGGTTAGAGGGTCACAGACTAGGTTTACTCCAAGAGCAAAAGCCCAAGATGGACTTGAACTTGGTGTGCTTGAGGAATTGCCAGACGAAAGAGGCTCTCAAGAACAATGGTATGGGTTCTATCAAATACCATGGACCGAAGGGTGGTTGACAATGGGAGATCGAGGGCAGGACCTGCTTGGAGGGAGTAAAGTTCTTTTAGAGGGAAATTTCATAAATGACAGCATGAACTATGAAATATCCCCTCCAGGCACCTTTCTCTTTCCCCAACCACATACACATTTCTATGGAGTAGTGGTTAAGTCAGATGCATAAGCAGGGAAAAGAAAAAGAAATTTACCAGGGAAGGGAACAGCTAAGTGAATCAACAACATTTTCCTAATTGGTTTCCAGAGGCATTTGTCTATGTGAGAATGAGATGTTTGATATTCTGGTTGAGTAAGTTCTTGATTCCAGGTCATCAATTATGATAATAAAACAAATCAAAAAGTTTCCAGCAAACAGAAATTCTTCATTTCCTGGATCCTACTCAACTTTATTGATTGGACTATTGGGTAAGACTATAAATTTTGTGCAGGAATGCTAGAAAAGCTTTGGCTGGATCCTTTGCTCTCTCTAACTTCGAAAAATGTTCAAGGTGCTAGGGACAATTTCAATCATTTATCTCACCCTATTTTCTGCTTATAGACAGAGGCAGGTGCTTCATAGACAAAATAATTTTCATTCTTGTTTTAAAAGGAATAGCTGACCATATACATTACAAAAGAATTGGGTATCTACAATCCTCATTTTCTTCTAAAATATCCCCTAAAATGCTAAAATCATCATCATTAGAACTCATTCATTACAGTGATAAAACATAGGTTCCTTCTTAAATAAATATATATTCCTAGGAAAGGAGGGAGGGCCCTGGCTGTATAACTCACTCATTTTTCTAAATAGGTTCATGTTAAATGGTAAAACAGCCTGAAGTAGTGAAAATTACAGAAGACTTGAGGCCAAAGACTGAAGTTCAAGGCCCAGTTCCTCTTCTCACAAGCTGTGTGAACTGGCAAATGGTTTAATTTCTGTGAATCATAGTTTCCTCCTCTGCCAAAGCTAAACTTCATCTAAAGTTTCAATGAATATGTGCTGTAGCTTTGTAAATGTTAAAGCACCAAAGAAGTCTAAACTATTGTAAATGTTATCATTAGATTAGTAGAGATTTATTTTTAAGATCGATTTCATCATCATTTTGGAAGGTACGGAAAGAATTTTATACAGCAAAATCCTGTGGCCTTTGGGTAAATTTGGAACATAAGAAAAATAATATTTAGTGGTTGCTTACTATGTGCTGGAGAAGATGCTAAATGCTTTATATACATACATAGTCATTCACCCTCACAACAGCCTGAAGAGGTATAATAGTCACAACCAAAATACAGTGACAAACAAGGTTATATAAGCTAATTTACCCTCTCAAGGTCACATATTAGTATCTACTAGAGGTCTTCAAAGTTCAAGTGCTTAAGCATGCAGTAACCATGACTTACACTCAGTGCAGTACAGCAATGCTGGGTTTTAGAAGGGAGCCAGAGTTGCAAAGTCTGAGAATTCAGAACTCAAGACAAATGCCTATTGATTATGGGAGGCAGGAAAAGAGTGCTCACTTAAAGATGAGAACAGTTGGAAAGTATGCTCATCTTCTTGCCTATTTTGTTTGCAGGTATCACTTTGTACACTTACACTACTTTTTTCAGTTGTGATAATTTCGTATTGTATATTCGGTACTAAGATGAAAGGATGCCTCCAAATCTCCATTGTCTCCAACACTATCCCTCCTTGTACTCCACTCTGTAACTTGCACCCAAAGGAAGAAGATCATGACTATGTCACCTTCCCTATCCCTTTTCCCCACACAATTACCTCGTTTTATCTTTGAACCATTTACATTATATTCCTGTAGTAGTCAGGGTTCTCCAGAGAGACAGAATCAACAGGTTATATATGAAACGGAACTTATTATTGAGAATTGGCTCACACAATTGCAAGGGTGAAATCCCAGGATAGGCTGTCTGCAGGGTAGGGAATGAGCAAAGCCAGTAGCATGGCTTAGTCCAAGTTCAAAAGCTGCAAAACCAGGGAAGACAACAGTGCAGCCCCTAGTCTGGGCTGAAGTTCTAAGAACCCCCAGGAGGCTGCCAGTGCATGTCCCAGAGTCCAAAGGCCAAATGACCTGGAGCCTGATGTCTAATGGCAGGAGGACAAAAGCATCCTTCTCTGAAAATAAGGGAGGGATGGAGGAAGGGGGGAGAGAAAACCCAGCAAGCTGAATATCCACCTTCCTCCACCTGCTTGTTATAGTTGCACCAGAAGCAGATTGGATGTTGCCCACTCACCTTGAGGGCAGGTCTTCTGGAAACACTCTTGCAAACACACGCAGAACAATGCCTCACTAGACATCCCCCAATTCAGTCAAGTTGACACCTGCTTTAACCGTCACAACTCTTTATACTCCAACCTGCCACTTAAAAGAGATTAATTTTCCTAAGAGCCTGAAGTGATCTTTTTCTAGAATTCCATTTCGGATACTAGCTCAAAACTGGGACCATAGTAAATAGCTAACAGATAAATATTCATAGGTGGATTGTTTTAAAGAGTTCGGGATTGAGAGTTAACATAAAAATCACTCTCTTTATACCATATATTCTACTCAATTTGGCCCATTGAATGAATTATTTTCCGATGTTCAGTCTAAGGATTTTTTATTTATTTATTTTTTAATTCTGGATGTGGTGGGGGCACAAACATTTTGGTTACATGAAATGCATTTGCCTTGCTTAATTATGGAAGGAATGGGAGAAAAGGTACAATTAAAAAATTTTTCTGACATCCAAGCTAAGGATAGTCTTTGGACATCTTGAGTCATGTATCTCTGCTTGGATGACTGATTGGAGATTACCTTCAATAAAAGGGTGTTAAACATATGACCTCTTAAAAGTAGCTCCTTCTTGAGTGCTAAGTGTGTTGATATCTCTTGCAGAAATCCCTCTTCAATACCTTTAGCTGAGACAAGTTCTCATTCAGTGAAATTCATGCTAGTTTTGGCAGCATCCCTTTACTCTGAAATCCTAAAGAATGTCTTATCTTTCCCACTAATTATAATTCCTGCCCATGGAGTCCTCCTCTCTAAATATGAGAAACCTATCATCTCAACTGTTTGGACTGTACATTCTTGGGGGGCAGAGATCATGCTTTCTTGAGGTCACCTCTCCAAAAAGGTTTCCATGTTCTACTCATCCTGTGGAGTTCAACTCTTGTCCAATTTCCTTTATTGAACCTGTCCTGAATATATTCCTACCCAAACACATATATCTTCATTCTTTAAATCTCCCTTGTATTTTAAATCAGGACTATTTGCTCCATGGTCTTAATTATTTGGTGTATTTTATCTTCCAAATAATGATTTCAAATCCTTTAAGATAAAGGCCATGAATTGACTTTTCTATGCATTTCTTGCAGCACCCAGCCAAAGTTTGGGGGAACAGTGTTGATTTTCCAGTCAATTATGATGAATGAATTGCATGCATACATGCATGAATGAGTGAATTTCTCTCCTTGTGACTGCGTAGCAGCATGACATTTATAATTCCCTCCCTGGCATTTCAGTTGGCTTAGTGGCTTTTCATTGGATAATTACTGCACAAATGATTTCTACATCTCTCAACCACCGTTTAAAAAGTCAAATTTAGAGAGCAGAATGGCTATCTGTTTGCAGGAACATCTTTCCTTTTCTCAAGAAAACTCAGCCTCTTAGCTTTTTTCACCTGTGCCTGAGAATCTGCCCTCTCTCACTAATAAAAATGATTGAAATGTACCTTGAAAATACAAAGTGCCATATAAATGCTAACTGAGGCAATAATAAAGCAGTAATAATAACTGTTTGCTGATAAACGTCACTTTCAAGCCCAGGGGAGACATTTTGCAGGGGGAAAGCAGAATGGGTCTGTGCTTGTCCCTGGGCCATGCCTCACTCTGAATCACACTGTTCTCCCTCCATTTGGACACTATCATTCGCAATGGTCATGAAATAGTACTGGTATGTAAAATTATTGTCATCACCCACATTGTAGAAAGCAATGTGTTGGCATGCAATCCATCCCCTGACAATTGTCAGGGTTACCTCATGCAAGCTGCTAGTTTAGAAAATAAATGGACTTAGAAGGGAGTGCACAAGGACTGCTCAGCTCCTGTTGGCCATAGCTCAGCCCATGATGTCGCGGCAGCATACACTCATTTTGATCAGCCCTGGGCCACGTTCTATCAAGTAATCAATTTGATATGGACCCTGGTGAGTTATCAGCCAACACGGTGGAATTTGAGAGGCTATGGGGAGTCTTCTTGCCATGAAGCTACTCTTTGTGTCTATACCCCTTTCTGATGAGAAAAAATGAAAGCAGGGCAGAGTTTAATGGGAGATTGGGAGAAGAAAGGAATCGAGTGTAAAATGAAGACATAGAAGTGTATACCTGTAAGAGATGAAGAGGGCATTCTAGGGGAAGCAGTCACCCCCAAACATGGCAAGACAGAAAGGAGGTATAGGTCCCTCTAGCACACTGAGCTGTAGCAAGTGAAGGAGGGGAAGAACCTGGGAGAAGGGGAGGCCCAGGTGTGACGAAGACACTGCTGTCCACACTGATTTTGTATGGATGTTGTCCACTTCCAAAGGGCATTTGCAGCCAGGCAAATCATTCTCATTCTTCTGTATGGGCCCCGCTTCCTCTACTCAGGCCTTGTGGAACTCTCCTTGTTCTCTTCTCTTTTCTCTACAGAGTCCCAATGAACCTGCCCATTTCTCTCTGTCTCCACTGGTACCACTACCATATACCCGAAGTCCCACATGCAATTCTCTCTACTTATCAAAAAAAACCTGAATTACTTCTCCAAATCAGTTCCTGTCTTGACTTTCTCCCTATAGTTTTCCCATCAGTTTGTCAGAATCTAGTTGTCCTTTGTAATCTCCACCCGCTTTCCCTGCTTCTCACATCCAGCCAGTGACTGCATTAGTCAGAGTAGTCAGGGTTCTCCAGAGGAATGGAATGACAAGGAATTGGCTCACACAATTTCAGAGGTGGAGAATTCCCATGATCTACAGTCTGCATGCTGGTGACTCAGGAAAGCCAGTGGTGTAGGTCAAAGGCCTGAGATTGAGGAGTACAAAGGGCAAGAGAAGATCTGCCAGCTCAACCAGTCAGGCAGAGAGCAAATCCAACCTTCCTTTATTTTTTTTGTTCTGTTTAGGCCATCATCAGAATGAGCAATGCTCTCCCGCATTAGGGAGGGCCCTCTGCTTTACTCAATCCACAAAACTGAATCCTGATTTCTTTCAGAGACATCTTCACAGACATACTCACAAGCAATTCTTAACCGGATGGATATCTGGGCATCCTGTGGCCCAGTCAAGTTGACACATAACAGTTACCATAACAGTGACCAAGACATCTCTATCTTTTGGGTTCATCCTCCACTCCATTCTCAGTCTTGCTTCCAAAAATTAACACTTTGAGGTAAAAGAACTTAGCATGTTCTGTGCTGAGTTTACTTCCATGGCTACAAGCTTGGGAGGGGAATTATTTTGAGGTTGGGGCCTTCTTTTTGAATAGAGGGTGGGTCTCAGAAAGAAGTTGAGTTTAAGCGAATCCCCTTTTAGAAAATAAAAGCACAAAGTAGGCTTTCATTTATTATCATATGTACCTTTCAGGCCTTATATCAAAGACATAAAAATTTTGTGACATATAATCATATTTGTGGCTTTCAGTGGTTTACTATTTTAGTATCCTTGTATCTTTCCCCCTTAATTGTTAGTGATACAATCCTCACGAGGAAAGGACCTGAGTGGTAGTAAGAAAGTAGGCTGTGGGAAGAGTATGGAGGATACACGCCAGTCTTGGGGAAAAAAGGCCTAAGAGAGAGAATGAGTTATGGCAGGTACCAAGAATAGGGAAGAGTAGAAGTAACCTGTGATCCCAGTCCCCTCTCCCCAGCAAGAAACACGGAGCACAGCAAAAGACAACGGGTTCTATAAAACAATGGTCACTGTTTAGTAAGTAGTCATTACACACAAGACACTTTGCATATGCTGTCTATAGCGTGCGTTTCAACTTTTTACTTCGGCATACTTATTCTCTTCTACAGATAAGGAAGATGAGGATCAGTGACATAACGGACACTTGCAATTTTTCCATGGCTCATATTCCTTCCCGTATTTCTATTCCTACTAGTCTCTTTCATCTGGGGAGGCTGTCAGTCACCCAGCCCTCCCTCTCCTGCCCCAAGACATGTGATCCAGACTGGCCAATCAAATCACTCCATTGCTCCTGTGAGGCATCCAGGGTGGTCTTGTTACCTAGGATGACCAAAGTCCTTTCTCAGGAATTGATGGGGACACTTTGAAAGAGAATGTGTCTCTCCTACCAAGAGATAAGAAGACAGGGCCAGGTAGGCCCAGAGATTCCCATAGCCATTATGCTGCTGTGTGGAATGAACCTGATGAAACTCAAGCCAGAGGGAAACAGAGTCGAGAGTGAAACAGAGACAGGATGGAGTCCACGACCGAGCACCCTAAAGGCTTTGCATCCTGGCTTTCCTGGCTTCTTTCAGATCTCTACTCGAACATCACCTTCTCTGAAGACTCAGTAAAAAACAGCCACTCCTGTCCTGCCTGATCCTCGTCTATTTTTCCCTGTAACACTGATCGCCACTTGTTTTGTTAGATATTAGATTTATCTCCTTTGTTCACTGTCGTATCCTCAGCACCTAGAACAGCTCCTGACCCAAAGTGCTCCCTCAGCCAATATTCATGGGATGAATAAACGAGTCACATGAACTGCTGGCTCCAGGTGTGACCAAACCACCCCCCACCCCCTGGGCTTTTCTAGTCTCAGAAGCCAAGGCAGGGCCTCTTCGACATGCACAAGCTTGAGTGGAATTTTCATCTCCTGGAAGTAAGAGCCTTAAGCAATGAAAAGGTGAAGTGCTTTGTCTACAATCCCACAGAGGTACATGGTAAAGCCAGGGGTGAACCCAGGTCCCACAGACCCCAAGCCATTGCTTTTTGGGATGCCAGCCACCCCCTCACCCCCCCAGTACGACCCATTTACTCTCTGACTCTGTAGCCTCAGGGCTTTTGAGATACATTTTTCCCTAGCAGTGGGCACATTGTACATGTGGGGAGGCAAAAGGCCCAAAAAGTTGAAATAGGAGCCCAGAAATAACTGTACCTTGGGAAGGGTCAGGATGTGATGCTCTCCTGTGATTTTCCTTTGTCCAAACCGGCCTAATTAATTTACTTCTTTACCAGGACCAACCCTCTTTATGGGGAGATTTTATGATTTATTTAGATTCCTCTAAGGTTTAGCTGAGGCAGCTAGAAAATACAAAAACCCCCACAAATCCCCAGTGTGGGGGAGGTCTGTGATGACCATAAAAACTTTATAATCCCTCTCTGGGGGGAGCGAGGATGCAGGCATGGTCTACCCTTGCTGAGGCTGGGGTTATGCGGCAACAGATAGATTATTCCATATACATTTGAAATAAAATATACGACTAAACTAAATTTTAGTTATGGTTATTGATTTTATTGACTGAAACCTCCTCCTTACAAACTCCTTGGTTTGTCTAACAGAAATGTTACCATTTGACCAGGGTAAACAGGAACGCGGCCTCGAGGTCCATGCACTGAATGAATAAAGAAGGCTGAAGACTTTTCTCCTGAGAAGGGTGTGCAGAGTTAAGACATCAGCACAGTTTGTCTTTTGTGTCCCCAGGATCACTCCTCCTCCAGTTTCTCTTGTCCCTTAAACTTCTTATTTCTCTCATTACCTGCTCTGAGATCCCTTATTTGTGCCAAGCTATAAGTGACCAAATCTGTCTAAACCACGGCCCTTACAAAAGAGATTACACTTTGGTCACAAGGGACAATGCCATTTAAGTGAAAAGTGTGCATTTCAGTAGGAGAATTTCAGGCACAGTAACCACATGGGGAACCCTGGGAGTCACCACAGTGCTCACCTTGCCCTTGAAGTCTAATGCCAGCAGATTTCAATCAATTAAATGCATTAGACATCGAAGTTGGATTATGTTTCAATTCAAATGGTACTAGACATAGTACCTTAGCCATTTTTATACACATTAGCATTTAGGCTTCACGATGCTTTTAGTGCAACTTGTGTTGTTAACGTGTGGGCAGGCGAGGCTAGAGGGCTGAGAAGACAGCATTCATTCAGGACGAGGCAGAGTGTGCGGGGATGTTGGATGTCAAGGGCGGCAGATCTTGACCTGGCTGCCACCGAGAGAAGCAGGCTGCCCTCCTGCCAGGGGCTTCCCCAAGTATGTGGATGAGTCAGGACACAGCCCAATATCCTGCTTTTCTGCTCATCTCCGGTGACTTTCGTTTCTGTGCATGTTAACAGACTCCCTGCAGAACCACAGCCTTGGTCATGCTACGTGCCCGGATGCACACTCTCTGGTCACGTGTCCTCCCGTTGCTGGTATCTAGGGCCTGTCTCCACTGCTCCTGCTGCCTTCTCAGCCACACCATTTTCTCCTGAACTATAAAACCCCTTAAATCTCTGATCCGTCTATATTCAGCCCCTCCGGTTATTTAACTTCTCTAATCTTTAATCCCTTCACTGGAGGCACTAACAGGTAGAGCCCACTATGCAGAATTTGTGTGAGGACTGAATTAGGTAATACAAGTGGATGAGGACAGACCACCTGCAGTGCCTTGGCTGCACTGGGAGTGATCACTCAGTAAGTGGCGGCTCCTAGTGGCAGGGATGGGGAGTGTGGTTTCAGTAGCACTGAAGCCCCAAGGGAAATTCCTACTCTCCTTCTTGCATGCCCTCTGTACACACCCTTCTTAACCATTCTCCCCCATCCCAAGCGGGAAAACGTTGCTGGATGGATCAGAGATCAGCGCATGCACGGGACCATTATTTTCCTAGCGAGTGGGTTACTGTACCAAGTTTCTGTTCTCATTCTTGGTCAAAGCCTTTTCCCCCGGAGAAAGCAAACCATGACTCTCCGTTTCTCTTCCACGTTCTCCAAGTGAAGACTTTTCTATAAAGCTGACAAGCTTGTCCTTCTTTCTCTGTCCCTGCAAGCGTGCCTGAGCCTACCAGCCCTAAGCTTTGGGGCTGGGAAGGGGCACAGGAGGGCCTCCTTGAGCTTCATGACAAGCAGCATGTTTCTACCCACCTTTTACCAGACAGACTTACACTGAAGGCACAGCAGCATCCCCAGCTGTTATATAGGAGTAATTTTAGACACGATGTGCAGTTTTTCCATGTGTGTCTAGATGTCCCAACATCTCAGTGAGAGAATGGGACTCATTTTAAGGTAGAACTCTGTTTGATCTTTTTGTGTGTGTGATGCCACCCAAACCTGATCTCAACCTCTCTTATTCCTATCACCGCCACCACTATACCCTCTACCACTATTATGCCAGCCAAACCATGCCTTCTACTGCCCAAGGTAATAAGGATCCTTGAATTGCATTTTAAACAGTTCATTCTGGTGACAGTATGAAATTAAGTAGGAAAGCAATAATCCAAGTGACAAACGATGACAGTGTAGGAATTGAGAGGAGAAAACAGAATTAAGAGAGCAGGGCATGGGATGGAGAGGAATGAGGAAGGGCCGCTGCATGAGAGAGAGCTTTCTAGGCACCAGAAATAGATGGTGCTACTATTTGTCAAGCAGGAAATCCAAAAATTAATTACATTTTGCTGAGAACATAACAAGCCACTTAAGAGCAATAGACATTATAATGATTCTGGTCTTTAGATTAAGCTTGGGTAAAAATATTAAAATAACTGCCTTTTTGCAACATCTAAAATGCTCTAGATACCACATTGTGCCATCTCAGCTATGGCGAATGTGCATGTTTTACTATTTGCACACTCCTTTGTTTGAATTAAAAATTTCCAGTCTAATTTATTATTCCTAGTGATGATTGTTCTTTTGATAAACTAAATCATATGCATTTGTTAGTAACCAAGAATAACTAATATTAGTTTTCCTTATCCAGCAGTGTGTTGGACAAATGGTTTCAATTCAGAAAATTGAATTCTAGTGGTAGAATTTTCTGGTCCCTAATAAAATACTGGTGAGCCTTTTAAATGCCCATTCTTAAATAGGTGTGTGTGTGTGTGTGTGTGTGTGTGTGTGTGTGTGTGTGAGAGAGAGAGAGAGAGTGACAGTACCTTTGTAGATAGATAATCTTTTTGTAACAATGCATCATTGTAACATGAAGGTGGAGCCTACATCTTTAATTATAGGGCAAGCTGTGTTGTGTCTTCTCAGATACATCATTGTCTGTGCTCAGTGGGAAGCAAATCTGTTTTTTTCTCTCTTTTTCATTTGCCCCTCCTCCCTCCCTTCCTCCCCTCTTTTCTACCTTCCTTCCTTTCTACTTTCTTTTCTTTCCTTCTTTGTGATTGGTTCTGGATAATGGCCACACTGATAATATACTTCTAATTAAGCATTCAGTGTTCTGTTCTTTCTTGGCAAATTTTATATTTTGTAAGTAATTCCTATATAATATGTAATCTGATTAAATAAGTCTAATATATTTGTATTTTCTTTTATTAAGCAGCTATTGATTTCTTGGTTGGTCAATACCAGCATTTATTAAGTTGAAGTTATTGTTCATCAGTCAACGAGGACCTTACAAATTAAGTCATTTAAGAATAATAACTATAGATATGTCTGCACATATATTCCTAGACTCCATTTGATTAGCCAAGTGTTGAAGCAGAATCCATGCTTAGTCTCATGAACAAGAAACATTTATTCAACATGTTCTCTAAACTCATAGATCACCTTACTTAATATTAACAATTTCTGTTTATAAAGAATGTATCATGGTATGACCCTGGCACACTTTGCCAAGCTGTGTTTTAGAGATTCACGCCTGATTCAAGATTCCTGTGGATGTGTGACAAACAGCCTCTTATTTTCTATTGTTTGGCAAATTTGCACAGGTTTCTCCAGCCAAAAATATCTTTCCCATGACTGATAATCATATTGCCTGAAATTCTCAGAGATTCATAGATGTGGGGAACCCCTATCTGGGGGGGATCATTTTTTGAAATTTCCACCCAGTCCTGGGTTACGTCCTAGAACATTCTTCCTACAACTATGATTATAAGAAAGGTATTATGAATACTGGACTTGGATTTCTTTCCTATCATCTTTATTCAGTGGTGGTTCTTGCATCTTCTAGAACATGCTCTGTTCAGATATTTAGACGATCATCTTATCACTATACAATTCTACCACTGGAGTTCCACTTTCTGGAATTTCTTCCCTTAGGTCCTCTTTCAAAAAGTAAACAGATGTGTGAAACTCATTGGATCATCTTTCCATGAAAGGTGCAATCACACAAGAAATTAAGAATGGTTTTTGGCAGAGGAATAGTTTCCTCATCTCTGGACAACTGTAGTATAGGAGCAATGGTGGCGGGTGGCTATGACAGTGTTCTTTCATCCCAGTTATATGAATTTACTAGCCACTGTTCCTATCTCCTGGTAACAAAATGACAACATTTGGGGAGTAGGGGCATTATAATTGCCCCAAATGTGATAGAACATGAAATCTGGGGGTCCATGAAAATAGCTATGCAAATGATAAAACAAGTCACAATTTTAATTATTTTATAACAGTGAAATAAATGTTTCATCAACGTGGAAACAAAAACAGAGATAATATATGAATGTTCTCTTATAAAGGGACATATTATGTCAATCTCAAACTATGCCTCTCTCATCAGTTGTTCTGCTTATTTTGGTAAAGGTGGGATGTTATACCATGATATAACATTATGATGAGACCTAATTCTATCCCCACTTTGCTGATACTACAACACTATGCTGTCAATGTGGTCTATGAGTAATAAAGGAAACAAAAAAGGAAGTGTGGACAGTTCAAGCTAGAACAAATTCCATGTTGAAAACTCATGTCCTAGTGACTGACGGTAGATGAGAAGAAGAGAGGGCAGTATTTCAACATCATCACCCTCACCTCCACCACCCCCATAGTATATCTTCTTCTTTATCTCTGTCCAACCCTCTTTTGCAATATTCCTTCACTCTTGCCTTCTGCTCTAGAGAAACTCTCCACTAATCTCCAATGCTATCAGGTTTTATTCTATCCAATTTCCTGCTATAATTCTATCCATCTATTACATACAGATAAAAGATAACCCCTTCCTTGAGCTAATTCCTGATAGTCACAACACATAGGGTTCTCTCTCCTCTAAATTTTGCTTATATCATTTTTATGCTATGAGTATGAGTTCCAAGAACTGTTGCTATTTGTGTAAATGACTTATTTCCCCCATTGAGCATGAGTGTCTCTGTTTCTGGGGACATTGCTGATGGACAAAGTAATAACTTAATAGAAACCACAGCCTGTCCTGTGGGGTGCCCGAGTCAGAATCTAAGTGGGATTCAGAGAGGTCTGGGCATGACTGCTCAAGTCTGGGAAATCTCTGGGGAGAAAAATGGCCATCACCATGGTGTAAAAAGGGAAGAAAAATCAAATCCATGAAAAATAGTTTTTGTGTGTGGATATTGGTGGATAAGGGCATGGGTGGCGATGGCAGATACAGAATTGATTGCAGCATCGTGTATATTTACCTTTAATGATCAGCACATGGAGATGCCAGAGAGGGCTCTGTTGGGGGTCAAAGGATCTACTTAAGCAGGTGGTAAAAAGAGCTTATGGAATCTAAGTTATTTTACTGAGAACAATTTGTACCCATAGACTGGCAAGGCTTATGAACCCTATTATACAAGCATTTATGTACACCTATTATGGACTAGAGGAAGCTTTATTTATTCATTTTAAACCACTTTATTGTGATATAATTCACACACATTCAGTATGTACATATTGAATGTATATAACTTGATGAGACTAGAGATAAGTGTACACCCATGAAATCAACACCGCAGTCTATACCTTAAAACTATCCATCACCTCCAGAAGTTTTCTACCAACATCTTAATTATTATTATTATTAATTTTGGGATAAGAAAACTTAACATAAAAAAATTCCCTGAACTAAAACCTTTAAAATCATTTTCTTTCTGATGTTACAAAAGCCCTTCAAGGTAGACATTATTATTCTTTTCTACAGACAAAGAGACCACCAAGGTTCAGAGAAGTGAAGCAATGTGATCGGGGTCAAACAGCTCATATGGATTTGCAGTTACGTCTCGGTCTGGGGTCTAAGCCTCCTTCCCACTTACCACTCTGCTACGCTTTGGAGGCATTCAGTTAAAATTTGCTGAAAGATCCAACAAATGAAAATCAAGATAAGAGTTTGGGATAGGGCACTAACTACGGCTTATCTGTATCCCTTTAAGATAGAAAACAACTTTGTAGTAGCAAGGTTCATTTCGTTTCATGGGATTTTGGTTTTATAAAGTATACAGCCTCATCAATGGTAATAGATTTCATGAAGAAAACAGCTTTTAAATGCAAATTTGATATTTTCAAAGGAGGATATAATCACTCTTATTTATATTATAACAAGATTAAAACAGGCTCCTTGCTACCTCTGCTCCCTTTGAGACATGGAGAAAGCTTATGGAAGGCCACATGATATAGGGTGCATCATGGGGACAATATTATTCCTACTCAATATTTAAAAACAATAATTGCAGGATACTTAACCTCATAGATTTTATAATACAGTAAAATTAAATAAAAAACACCCTAACTGCAGCTGATATAACCCCTTCATGTGCAATTAGCAAATATTAAATAGAAACTTTAATATTAGCATCATTCTTTATGCCCCAGTGAGTAGAATATTATTTAAATTGATATGACATAAGAGGATATAAATAATTCCTAAGTGTGAACTTAAACTGGGATTTCAGTCAGAGTTTGAAATCAGTAAGTATTATCAATTCCCTATTTCCCAGTGTATCATTTATTACCAGCCTGAAGATTTTTTTTTCAAAGAGATTAAATTAGCATTAGGGCAATGATAAACATTATAAATAAATACAAAAATTGCTATTCTGGAAATCCAGTTGAAAAGAAAGTAAATGAATTGGTGTGGTATCAAATTCCATCTTCCCTAGAAGAGCTCAGACACAGTTCCAAGCATAAGTAATCCTCCATAACTTCTTTTGCAATCAAAAATGAAATATATTAAAGCCTGAAAGTATAATTTCATTATCTACTCTTCTAGATACGCAAACTAAGATTCAGAAATAGCTGTGGCATGAGGGGGATTCTGATTAGCTTCACATCACTAGTTGGTCAAGGCAGGAGAAAAGATAGCTCTCCTGAAACATTAGAGTGTTTTCTGGGCCTCAGTGCCTCCTTTGGCTTGTCTGTGGGGGAAGGCTTGAAGGTAACATTGGTGAACCTTCTCCTTTCCAGACAACCCTCTTTCCAGGTGTGCAAGGACTTGTTAGTGTACAGCTTAGGTTGTTATGGGATGCTGACCACACTGGGCATTTTTTAGTCTAAGTTTTTCCTGGGTTGGTTTCTAAAAAGCTGAACAGCTGCTATGTTTCCATATTCTTTTCACATTGAAGATTCATTGCAGAGCAGTCACGAGGTAAGGCTTTACTGAGTCATACACATATAGAAAATTAACACTTCTTCTTGTGCTGTGCTGGGGGCCCTGTCACTTTCATGCCTGGGCATGACAGAGAGCCAACCAACTGGCATTATTCGAGGGTTACCCAGAGTAATTCACCATCTAAAATATCTATCAGGAGCCACAATGCCCAGAATGTCTAGTATGAGCACACCATCTCGTCCTCACAATGTTATGCTTTCAAGGCTTCCCTACGTGAAAGCAAATACTATGGAGGACTTTGATAGATTTTTAAAAAATACACTAGACTTTCTTTTAAACATGCTAAATTGGCCACTACCACAAAAGGAAGAAGACAGGGGAGGAGGCCTCAGCAAATTACTGGAGTGTGAAAACGAGATGATGGAGTGGAATCTGACTTGGCAGAGGAGAGAGAAGAAAAATCCATGTGCCTCCTAAGACGTACTGAAAAACTAGTGGGAACATTTGCCCTCCCAAACCCCTGAAAGGCTCAGAGCTAGGAGGCACTAAGAACATTTGGGTCATAGAAACAGAGCAAACATTTTTATATTGTGCAAATAATACAGCTGGACCCTTATCCTACTCCTGGGGACTACTTATTCCTCCTCATTATACCTCCTTTTCTGCCTAACTTGCAGAGGAACTAAGGTCTGATTTCTGGAAAAATTAAACCAGCTAGGCCTAACCAGACTTTGAGATACCAAGTATAGTAAAGCACAAAGACTGAAACAAGGAGATTCAAAGATGATAGGAGTCTTGAATGTTGGAGTGAGGAATTCCATTTGGCCCTACTTACATAACACAATTAGTTAAGCATATATCCCCAAGCAGGAGAGCAGAGGAGATTTCTTCGAAGAAATGCAATAACTCTGGCATGGTGGAAAGTCCTGCAAGTCTTTACGGTTCATGTTCCCACTGGGAAGACCAGTCCACAGCCCTCTCAGCCTAGGGAGTCAGCAAGCTCCACCCAGGCATCCAGAACTTTCCATTAGCCCTTAAGTTCTTTTTAAATATAGATGCAGTCAAAATGACCAGACTTTTGAGTAAAGGTTTCAGAAATGAAGACAAGAGTGAAACAGCCACCAATGCAAAAAATGCAAACTGCAACAAACAGAGGAAATGCAGAGAGCAGAAGACTAATATTCATGTTACGTAAGATTCAATTTTATGACACAACCATGTTGGAAAGAGATGGTAGGAGAAAGAGATGCATGGGGAGGAGGAGAGGTTGGCAGAGTTGGCCATCCCTCATGAAAGGGTATCTGTAGGTGATGTCAAATACCTTAATCAAAGATACGTAAGTGCAAGGACATTACTGAGAATATGAATAAAAATATTAAAATATCTTGTAGAAAGGTTATAAAAGACATTTAAAAACACATAGCATAAAAACTATACAGGAAAGACTTTACAGTACTTGCCTCTAGGAGGCAGGACTTTCCATTATCAAGGTTGGACCGATAGAAGGAATAGAGAAAACTATAAGGTGTTTGTTACCATTTACATTTTAAAACAATGTGTCTGCATTCCTTTGATAAAATTTATAAAATAATTTGAAAAATAATTTATCTCCAGATTTCAATTAAACTGTATAGAATCTCAGTTTGAAAGAATTGATCAGAAATCTAGGGAGTGACTCACTGTGAATCTAGGTCTCATTCTTAATGTCTGACTCCCTGAGAGCCTCCCCCAGCTCCTGAGCGGATGCAGAAGTGGGCAGGCCAGCTCTTCCTTGGCTTGAGCATACTCTCAGACTGAGGCCTGCGGTTCTGAGAATTGTCTTGATGGCCCTCAGAGCCAGACCTGCTGCTCCCAGGCCCTGCAGAGCCTGCTGGCTGAAGCTCCCTCTTACTTACCTCCTTCCCTAGGGGTGTGGGCTTGGCATTTTTATCCGGATGCCTTTTAGTGCCCATGGGTCAATCTCTACCTTTGTCACTAGACATCTTGCCTTTGGACCATTTGGAGGACGGATGGCTTGACAGTCTCTTCTGTGAGTTCTCTTGCCTCATGACAGACCTGGTAGCTGGACTCCTCTCCACTGTCAGATCTCCTAACGCAGATCAAAATATTCCCAAATCCTGCTTCCTAGATACAAGACTACTAACATATTGCCCCATGATCTGGGTCCAGGGCTGACTCTTGTTCTCTAACTTGATGTTGAGGGTCCAACTAGTGAGCCCTGCACTGTATCTTCCTTCGAGATAAGACCACGATCCTCATCCCCTACCCTGTGCAGTCCTCCTTGCCTCCTCTCTCCAGCCAGCTGACTGTTACTGAGGCATCCACAGTGCCTCCTACTAGACACTGCTGGGGACTCACAGACGCCAGTACAACATGTTACATGCTCCCTTCTTTCTTAAAATATAAATACTCCCAAGAAGATAAACAAGCGATCACTTACATTCTCAGTAAAGAACAAATAATTCCGTGACGTATGTGCCTGTGGACAGGCTAGTGGGTACCTGGCCTAAGAAAAATAATTGTAGTAAGTTCTTGGAAAATTTTACTGTTTTCCTGTGCTGCCTGATAACTATAGAAACATATTTCTTTTTTCTTTATTATTTTTTTAATTTTCTACCAGCACATATGGTGGAATTCTACTATAGGCTCCAGGCTTCCCATTTAACCTCAAAAATGAAGAGAAAGCAACTCCGTAGGTGGTTAAGAATATGTCATAGGCACAAGCTCAGCTTAAGGCACTATGAATTTTCTGTGGAAAAAATGCATTTATTCATTCTGCTCTAAGTCAAGATGGCTGAAACCCATTATCTCAAACTTTGAAAAAAAAATTCCCTTTGGGATGTGAATAGCCTATGAAATGTTTTAGTCAAAAATAAAATTTTTGGAGGAAGTGAGGGTTGGGTTGAAACTGATAGAGTAGAGTTTAGGCTTCTAATCATCAAAGCTTTTTCTGCACCTTCTAGATAGGAAGGGGCATGGAGAGTTAATGGGTAGTATTCTCCTAATTATTATTATATAGCATAACAGGGCCAATCTATTTCTGTAGAATAATAGAGCTAGGATAAGATTCGACAGCATCTGTCACAATAAATGCAAATATATAGAGAATTGACAATGAGCCATGATCTCATAAGTGATTCTGTTTTCCATCTGAATAATGACAATGCTGCATTTCAAGCTCACACGACAGATACCTTCGAAGGCTCTCTGGGGCCTGGACTGTAGGCCCTTTCCAACCGCATTTGCAAGGGAGAATCTATTTGGATATAGAGTTTCTTCAAAATTCTTCATGTCCCTAGAGAATTTTCTAGGCATAGCTTGGGTCTCTAAACTAATTCTTTTTCACAGGAATTTATTAATTAGTTCTATGTGCTCACTTCTGTGCTAGCAGCTTAAGGAAATGCAGAAGAAATGGTTTCTGCCCTAAAGGAGCCTGCAGTCTTATTGGAGGAGACATGAGTAAAGCTACCATGTGATCTCAGTGCAAGGCAGGGGTTGAGGGCTACACCATGCTGGCTATGGTAAGTGTTGTCTAGAAAAGATCACGGACTGAGGGGCTTGCTGAAAAATTCCTAGAAGCTTGGGGACTTGAACAGTATCATGTAGAATGGAGATGGCTCAGATATTTAGAGGCGAGAATAGAGACGTGAGAAGAGTTGAACAAGCACCCACGCAGAAGACGCAGAGTGATACAAAGGCATGCGTGGCTGGAGCAAGCTCAGGGCCAGCGCTGGGCTGTCTGGGACACCTGGACCAGCCTACCTTGAACCATCATTGACAACATCCTCTTGCTTCCTTCGTGATGCCATATGGAATATGATTGGGGCCTTCCTTGTGAACCAGTGGATTAGGCAACAACACACTCATTCCAAAATAGTGCAAGTTAACAGAAAGATGAAGCAGGAGCCAGGACAGAGGTGTCCATGTGCCATGCAGTTTCTCCTCCTATTTCCAGAGAGGACAGAGGTTTGGGATAGAGGGATGCTTGCTAGTATCCAGAAACACATTGACATTATGTATCAAATCAAGTGCAGGCTTCTAATCCATGCTGGTGCAATGTTAATTAAATAATAATTAGACGATTTGCTTTCCTGACCCTATTAGGTCACAGATGTTTGTCCTGTTTCTC
Organism: Indri indri; assembly: GCA_004363605.1. Classification (NCBI taxonomy): domain Eukaryota; kingdom Metazoa; phylum Chordata; class Mammalia; order Primates; family Indriidae; genus Indri; species Indri indri. Next base: position 6,416 of record RJWJ010009980.1, on the reverse strand, counting down.
TCTTTGCTATTTTGTCTTCTACTTTGTCTCTTCAGACTGGAAAAATTTCAAGCGAATTTCTACAGCAACCCCCAACTCTCTAAAATAACCTATACATTGCTATCCTTAAATAAACAGATCTTTTTGCTTGTTTGTTTTGCTCTATAGTTATTGATAATAATAACAGTAATAAAATAGTTCTAATTTTGTGGATCAACCACTTGCTAAGCACTAAGATGAGTATGTCATATGCACTAACTCATTTAAGCCTGTACTAAACCAATGAGGATATCATACCTTTTCAGAAAAAGTGAGTGTTTTTCCGAAGGTCAAAGAGCTAGTAAATGGTAGATCGCAGACTTGTGAACTGCTAAATGGGTGCTTTTTGGACCACATTGCCTAGTCACAGGGGAGACAAATGTGGCCATATTGGGCTGGTGAAAATAGCCCAAGGGTCTATTGAAAATACGCAAAGCAGTCCTCTACTCCTGATAATTGATAAACAGCAAGAAGAATTTTTACTAAGTTCCTACAGGATTTAAAGAACCTCACACAGCCCAGAGTATGGGCCACCTCTGTGTGAAGTTACTGCAAGTGTAACTCAGCTTTCTCTACCCCTTGGTCAGATTGCATTTACTTTTGGTCCCTTGCCATTTAATGCAGTTCAGGAAAATCTGGCTCAGCTGAGATAAATGGACAGTATGGTCATTTCCTTGTGTCTCCGGTGTGGGTGAGATGGATTAAAATTTGAACCAATTAACGTCAACCAAAATTGTTGGGGGCTCAGGGAACTGGAGGAGAGGTCCAGTCTGTGGAGGACATAGAGGGGAGATGAGTTGTTCTCCTGAGTTCAGGGGGTCAAGCTTTCTGAGCAGGATAGCAGCAGAGCTGAGTCCCTCACAGGCACCCTGGATACACAGGAGAATATATCAGAACTTGCAGATTTTATCTGGAGGTTGGACATCCAATTTGGATTGCTTCTAGTTTTAGAAGTCTGCAGTCTGCTTTTTTCCCCCCAGAATCTGTCTCTCCCTTTTCTCAGGGTGAACCCTGGGGTATCCCACCTAGCCTCTGTCAAGCCTTCTTGGGTTCTACCCTTGGCTGATCCCCTGGGAAAGACTGACACTTTCATATCTGGCTTATAGAAGTCACCCCTGAGTGCTAGACTTTCCAGTGGAGACCTCACATTGCAGCTTTTATTTCTCCAAGAATTATTGTTCAATCTGGCCCCAAACTCCCTTCTTCCTTTCCTGACCCATTTCTCTGTCTGAAGCATATTCACCAGCCTGTTATTTTAAAGACATATGGGAATCTTAGATCAGTGTTCCAAAATTATACACTTACTTCAGATCCTTCAGGGTTGGCTAATAGATGTTACATAAGAAGAAGATTCTGTGAGTAAACATGTTTGGTAAATGCTGGATTAATCAAAGTTGAAATGTGAAAGGGAGAACCCATACCATTTCTAAAGAGGGAGAGGAGAAGGGTTTGAGGATTCACTTGTTTCTGGAACATTCTTTTTTTTTCTTAAAGAAAAAATACATTAAGCAAGAAAGTAAAATATTACTCCATATTTAATCTGAGTGGTGGGTATACAGATGTTTGTCTTACTATTACACATGATTTTTAGTGTGTTTTAAATATTTCACAATTAAAATAGTTAAATATATTTGAATTTTTTTTCTTTAGGACTTTATTCTGTTGGTTTGAATTTTGAATCGTCAGGAGGGGCTGCCACACCTGGTATTCCTCAATTAGTTGACCAAGAACCCTTTTAGGAAAGAGCATTTCTCAGGATTCTTATTCTCTGGGACAGATTTGTGAACTGCCATCTTAGGAGATACCAGTGTGCCCCATCTACTTTTCTGACACCCATTCTTAGTGTCAGTATTGGGTACCAGTGCCCCAAATCTGAGAGCCACCATCTCAGAAGACTCTGTATTATCTATTGGTTAGGGTTCAACCAGGGTTAGTATATGGCACTCACTGTTTTCTGCTGCAAAGGGTATCTCTTTCTCTCCCACTCAGAACATGATTACTTTCTGAGCACCCCAAGGCTGGAACTTATTTTCAGAGCTGAGATACTTAGCATGTCCAAAAGTCAATAAAATAATTCATTCCTCCCCAACTTCTGCCTTTTCTCCAGATACTCTCTGAATCTTTACTTAGGTTGAGGACCTTCACACATGCTTCCCTTCCTTCTAGGGAAGATGTTTTATAATCTCAAAATATTTTAAGCGTATAGAATCTATAATAAACTCAATCTTCTAAAATGGAAGTAGAGAATTATATTCTTATAGAGAAAGTTCCTTTCTGTTTCCTGCCCTATATTGAAATTATATTAGTCATCAGCAAATAAGTTAGAAAGGCAAGGTTTGCCTTCCTTAAGAAAAAAAAAATTTGCTGATTAGGTAACAGAGATAAGTAAAGTGTTCTGATATACAGTGTAGGAAATAAAGTAACTATTAATGCCAAGCAAGGTTAAAATCACAGGTCAGTAATGGAGGAGAGGTACAATGTACTGGGAACAACATGAGTTTAAGGGGCAGGGACTTGGAATGTAGACTAGATTCTGCTGCCAACTTGCTGTGAGATTTTGATATTTCACTTTATTTCTCTGGCCTTGAGTTTACTGTTTAAAAGGAGTTACCATAAAATCTACCCTGCATGCTTTATATTGCTGAGCAAATGAGAGAAAATATTAAAAGTCTTTAAAAAGTCTGAAATGTTAATGAATAAAATAGGACAGATGCTTGCCATTAAAATTTCTTAAGGTTATTAAGTTGGATAGCTGTTGACCCAAAGTCATTGGACCAAATATTTTCATCATAAAAGGCACAGTAATAAAACTTTGGTAAAAGGCTTTTGCTTGGTTCACAGTTTATTCAACAAAACTCTCAGCTAGGGGAAGACACATTAAGAGGTCAGTAATAGAAGGAGTGTCAATATACTGTTTAGTAAAATGCTTGTGAGGTCAGATCTGAAACCATGTGTAAAATGTGGATTCTAGGCAAACACCTCTTTTCAAGTTAGTCACCAAGTTAATTAAATCTTGCTCTTATGCAATTGCAAATGCTAGGACAGCCTAGCAAAAATGATCTGTACCTCACCTACTGGATATTTGGTAGATTTGCTTAGCCAGGGGTGAATAGAAATCAGGTTTTGCATGGGAATCTATGGAACCATGTTGAGATGAGATGAAGAGAGGTGAAGAAAATGTTTTCCCTACACTCTCCTTCTTGCCATTGCATTTGGTATCATTCATTTGTGAGCTACTGCTGCAATACCAGCAGCAGTCCTTGCTGAGACAATTGTTGAAACTTTACTTAGAGTAGGGAAAATTTAGTACCCAAGGAGATGGGCTCCATTAGCCTGGGCTCCAACAGAACCAGGGAAGAATAATAGCAGAGTACATACTACCATCTCCCATTAGATTCAATGTGCATGCATATTAAACACAGACTATGTTTCTATCCCTAATCTAGGCATAGGGGAGGGGAAGAGAAGGAAAAGTCTCCACCCTCATCCTCAGCTTACTCCAAATCAAAATGCGGAGATGCAACTTATTAAAATATTACACTTAAAACATAAACATCAATATACAAGCAAAGACAAGACAATGTGGTTTAGGTAAGTGATATAATAGTGCAAGGAAGGAGTACCCACCTGTGACAAGGGTAATCAGAGGAGGTTCTGTAGAAAAAGTGATATAGAGAAAAGGATACCTCAAAATAATTCCTGGATGATACATGGGTGTTGTTCAAAGAAGAAAGACGGTCGGCATTTCAGTAATAATGGAATCATGTAGGTGAGCATGTTCCCCAACTGGGCTAACCTTGGTAATGACAAACCTGGAGTGGGATGGTTATACTTTGTCCAACAGATTCCAGAAAAAGTGAACTGTTTAAATTACCCTGCCACTTTAGAGAGGTACACAGATGGCTCTAAAGGAAAATTGACTACTTCACGGACTCTGTTGTCTATTGGCTCATGACTGCTTTTCTTTGATCTTTGTGAATATAGAATGCAAGTCAGAGAAGCCATGGCTAGCCTAGATTAACCTGGAACATGTTCAAAAATTTGACTTTTAGCAGAAGGTGGTATGTTTCAAATAAGGAATTTCATATCTTGAAATTCATATTAAGATTTAAAAAAGGACTTTCTAAAGCATTGAATCCCATCTCATCTGCCATACATGTCCATCTTCACCTCATACTCTTCTAAACCACAGAGCCAGGGTAAGAGTTGGCAAGCTATGGCCCACAGGCCAAATTTGGGTTGCTGCATGTGTTTTTGTAAATAAAGTTTTACTGGAACACAATCATGCTCGTTTATTTATATATTGTCTATGGCTGTTTTCCAACTACAATAGCTGAGTTAAGTATTTGTGATGAAGACCGTGTAGCCCAAACCACAGTAGTCCATAGGATGATACCAAGGCTCAGCAAGTTTCTGAGTCAGCAGAGACCTAATAGCTTGTGTAGATAAAGTACTCTGTGCCAGGGGTACTTCTGGGCTCTACATGTATAAATGCCTGTATTATTCTACTACTACCCTATTCAGAAGTTTTTATTTCTACCTTTTAACTGTGAAAAAATGTACTCTGAAATTTTTAAGTAAGTTTTCTGAGAACTGAGATCCCGATCTTCCCATCTCCAAATCTACCTTGCTTTTTGCAAACTTCTCCACTGCTTTCATCATTAGAATTATCTCTGTATGTAAGGAAGGGAGTAGAAATCAGGAATTTTAAGCAAATTATGATTTCAGAATGATGGTACTTCTTCTTGAGACCTAAGAAATTTCAACAAATCAATACTTGTTAAGTGACATTTTTATTCTATAAAATTTTTGTTTAACGGGGGGGAAAGCCCTACAAACCCTTAGATCTACTTAAAGATATGTTTCCGAAGAGCCTTGCTTTTTCATAGATGTTTCTGACCTTTCTTATTCTCTTTCTCTTGCAAATTCTCTACAATTAAAACTAATCTGCCTTATGCCCATTTAAGTTGAATAAAGAAATGGCCTTGTGGTTGTGAATAAGCCTCTTAAGTTGTTGGACTTAAATTCCTTCATTTGTAAAATGATGGAAAATGATAGTTGTCAAAGTTATTATGAAAATTAAGTGATCCACAAATAGAAAAGAAATGAAAAGTTATTCTGTGTGATATAAATATGAGTATATTATTATTCCATTTACAAATATAGAAAATAAGGGCATCTGTGCCTTGAAAAACAGAGTGTTAGTAAAATATGATGAATGCAGATCAAAGGAGAGAAGAAAGGTAAGAAAATAGAGAGGTTATAGGAGAAAGAACAAAAGGCTGAAACAAACCCTGGAGTGATTTGTGCTGAAGGTGAATTTAGGAAGAATTAGAATGAACAGAGGTGAGTCACATAGGCATTGGCATAGCTCCTCAGGGAGCTGAAGAGTTAAATTCTGGGCTACCCATGTGTTTGAGACTCCATTTGAGCAGACTTGTCACTGTGGGCTTGGCATGGCACAAACCCAGTGAGGAGTCCTAGAAGTTGGGCTATTGCAGACTACAAAATTTCTCATGGGTGTCAGAACCCAAACCAACTTTTATATCATTTGCCTTTCTCAATCTCTATTCTTATTCTATGCCCACAACTACCAAGGAAGATCATTTTGGCCAGTGCTATTGGTCCTATAACAAAGAATTATCTTGGTAGCCTAAACTGGCTTGGGGCTTCCATCAGATGCAGCTATCTGGCCTATTTAATCTTGTTAGCCTACCATCACATTCAAGGCTCTCTACCTCGTCCCAGTCCTACCCCACTGTGCCTTCCATGTCACCTCCTAGGAAGTTTACACCTCACCCAAGTAATTGTCCTCAGTGTGTCTTTTACCCAGCACTAGTCCTCAATCATTAAACCAGGTTCCATGACACCCCTATCAGCAAGAGTGCTTCAACTTTGTTTGGGCTACTGCACATACATTTAAAAGGTAATAAAAGTGTTCGGTCTTGACAATCTTGTAATTTAAAAGCTTTTCTATACAGACCGAGTTCCTTCAAATCATCCTGAATCAGTGAGATTTCACAATATTACCTTGAATGCCTGTTCTGCCAGCATACTCACCAATATTTAAATCTCATTTAGGAAAGCAATTCAGACTCTTTTGAGTGTGAGAAGTATAATAAAAATAAATAAATTCCATTCTTTCCATAGTTTACCTTATGGCCTATGTGTTAATCACTCCAAAATGTCCACAAGCATGTAAGAAAACAAGTACTTATTTAAAATCAAAGCTGCTTGAATTCCAGATGGTTCAAAGTATATCTTAATCTATCTTGAGCAAGTCCCCTAATTCTGAAGGAACAAATGGTGGAATGTTATTAAAATGTTAATTAGTTAAATTTAGTCCCTAAAGTATAAAGAAAACAAAATTGCACCTACATGATTTTATTTTTACTAAT
>RJWJ010009979.1:0-48327 GCA_004363605.1 Indri indri | reverse complement strand
GAACACAAGAACCATGGCTGGAACATGCACATATCCCTGATGTATCTTTCTGAAGTACAGGTTTTCTCTAATTCACTCAGTGTTGATGTCTTCCAGTGATGCCATGTATACCTTCAGTGGATACTATTCACATCACAATCCATATAAAACACATTCCCTGGAGGTGTGCAGTGTATAATGTTTGCAACCATGATGGTCTTGGTGTCACCATTTGGATATCTGAGTTTTAAATGAGAGTCTCTAATCTGACTACTCACCTTGGTTGGACCAAAAGCTTGGCTTTCTTTCCCCAGGTCACTTAGTCCATTAAAGCACAAGGTTTTCTGGGTCACCAGAAATTGGCAGATAGATCCCCTAGGCAAACTCCAGCTTTAGTGACCCCTATATTTCAAAATTTTTGTTTATTAGGTCTTTTCCCTTCCTAAACTATAGAACAACTCTCCCCTGCAAGCCAAGCAATGCATTTAAAAAGATTTTCTAACATAATTTATATAGTATTGTTATATATTTTGTACTAGAAGGGGTTCTCTGGACATTTGCTCTTATTGTTAAAAACAGAACCTGTAGAACCTACCTCTGAAATCAGAGACCTAGCCATTATTCTCACTGCTGATCACACCATCTCTGTGGGCAGAAGCCTCACTAGCTAGGCTCTAGATGTAGGATCTCTGGTTGTTGTATTCTTCTGCACTCTGGTAGCTTTATTTCATTGTGGAGGGCCTGCCAAGATTCTAATAATATTGCGAGTTGGGATTGGGGAGGCAGTTAGAAAGAGAGAACAAGAGGAAGCCTGTACTTCTAACTTGTCAGGTTGATTAGTTAATTCTACATTAGGAATTTTCACTTTCTCCTTGTCATGTATTTTGCTATTTCATACTATACAATAATTTTTTCCTACCAAGTTTAGAATCTATGACTTCATAACAAGGAACCCATTGATATCAACTTGCTGCCTTTTTTTCTTATAAAGAATGACTGACTTTTTCACAGCTTCACAGAGGTGTGAGAGAAAAGGGAGGATCAATTATTGAAGGCATATTATATGCCCCTGCTAGGTACTATGTGAAAGTTACTTTTATTATTCCTATTTTATATATAACAAGAACAATAGTTATAGTAATAACAGCTTTTATTCATTGTCAGGCACTGCTCTGTCTTACATGTATTAAATTATATAATCCTCACAACAACCTGTGAGGTAAGTATCTTTTTATACCCATTTTATAGATGAGGAAATAATCTCAGAGAAGTTAAATTAATTTCCCAAGTTTGTATAGCTAGTGGGTATCGATCCAGGGTTTAAACTCAGATCTGCCTGACTGCATACCATATGCCCTTTCTATGTACAACAAATAGGCTGCTCTCCTAAAATCATATTGGGCATTTGAGGAGGCAGTGTTTTTATTTGATGAAAAAACAATGAAATGGCATTTTGGTGATGCTAAAGAGTCAATACAACTTTAGAGCAACAGAGAGAATATTTTTAACAACTAAAAAAAAAATTAATGCTGTAGCTTTTCAAAGAGCATTTAATTCTCATGGCTATGCCTATCCTGTGTTTCTACATCAATTGCAGATGAACTATTAACTTTTAAATTGGTCACTCCAGGGTTCTATTTACATTTTTAATAGAGCAAATATCAGAGGAACATAAAGCCTAAGTTAAATTCAAGAGAATTTTCCAGAGAAATAAGTGATGAGAGCAACAGAATGTATCCCAATGCCCTATGTATCATTAAAGAATTAATTAAATGTATTAAGGAAAATGTAGCGTCAATTTGCTCTAATTGAGGAAAATTTCAAGAGAAATTATTAAAACCAGACTTAAATGAAGAAGACTTGGTCTGCATAATCTGCGGGAGACTTGTTTGGCCACCAAGGACTCTTTGCTAATGAGCTCTGACTTAGTTAAAGTCCCTCAGAGAGTCAGTATTTAGTCTCCAATTGGCTTCCTAATGAGCACTGTCAAAATGTAGATTGGTCTCAGGTGCTCTTCTCTGAAAGAAGCAGCAAGTTATCCTCTCAAGTCAACTTGTTGAGCAGAACTTGGTGAGCAATTTTACCTACTACCTTTGGTCAGCTACAAATCACAATTATGTCATTTCTCTGGATGAGATACAAAGGATAATTATCATAAGATAAGATGAGTTGTAATTTTTGGAGCATCAGTAATTTCCCTCTAATGGCTCTCCCAACCAAAAAACTGGTGGATTATGAATTTTTGAAAATCCATACGAGTTGATATTTTATAGCTTTATAGTATATTGGAATATTCTTTTGAGTGAGAGAAACAAAGCTTTTAGATATTTAAGCATGTTTCTTTGACTGTTAAACAGCTGCAGAGAAAAAAGTCACTAAAAATGAACTCACTCTAGAGTGTTGAAATGCCATTTTAACCAGAACAAACAAATTGAAAAGCTTAGGTGTTATATCACTTCCCAACTTCATCTTTATAAACAAGTTCTAAGAAAATTTGAAATAATTTTCAGAAGCTCTAAAATTTTCACAGAAGCAAAATTCTATAGCCACTTTATCATATTGTTAAGCAAAATTTTGATTGCCACTTACAGGATTTTCTGAAATCCATTTATCCTAAAAGTCTATCACTATGCAGTTTTATACTTAAATTAGTCTACTAGGGGGTAAAACTTTCCAAACAGGTGAAACTATTTCAGTATATTACAGTTGTTAAAGTTTAAAATTGTCCTTTGCTCTGTACTAGTTTAGGGAAATTTAAACTTTTCCTCCGAAGGTTCCATAATCTGCTGAAATAAACTGACAATAGACAAATCAACAGGAAAAAAGACATACAAATTTATTGCATGCACACATATGGGAGTCCTGCAAAATAAGAGACTCGAGGAAGGGCCAGATGTGAAGCCTAAATACCTTCTTCATAGGGAAGAGGGAAGCAAAGGATGGAGGCATTTTAGAGAAAGAGTAAATGATTTTTAGGGCAGATGAATGGGCCCAAAGAACCTATAGCCTGGGACAAAATTAATCTGGGCTATGAGTATAGCATCAATTTCCTCTGATTGATGAGATATCCGGGGAAGAGATTCACAACAATCAAATTTCTTCTGGAGGGTCAATCCTTTAGATAGATTGAGGAACTTTGGAGAAAGCTCTTCTCTGCATTTGCTATTCCCCAGGTCCTCTCAGTTTGAAATCCAAAGTGGCATATTTTGGGGTATTGTTTTCCGAGCCCCAACAGAAGCTGCTAACAATTCAGTATTGATCAGTAAATTGAAGCCCTTTATTTCTGATGTATGCTTTCTTGATTTGCTAAAATCTTATCTTGCTCAAGTGGTTGCAACACTAACGATTATGTTATTTAGAAATATAGATATCAAGTAAAGGAATGCCTAGGCTACCTTATACACATTCACTATGTACGCACATTTATGTTTTTGCCTTTTTTACTAAGCTTATCTATTATTATAGAGTCACGTTGAATGTGAATTCCCAGTCCAACTGTGCTATGAGTCCTTAATCTAACCTTAGTTCTTTCTGCAAATATCTTTAGCAAGAGGAACTCAAATGATTCATACAAGTTGTTTTGTTTAGGCAGAGAAGCAATTTGAAAGAATATTTTAGTAGAAATGGTTGGACTTACAAATTTTATGTTGCTTAACTGTAAATTTGGAAGGCTCTAAATTCTGGACAACATCCTCATTCTTCTATTTAGCTTCTGTCTTTTATGTGTTTTAAAACTCAACTCCAAATATACTTTTCTTCTTTGAAGCCTTTTACTTTTTTACCTGACCCATTTCCAATCTTTTTGCACAGCATTCAAAAATTTGCTTCAAATTATATTATATTTCACTTAGAGATAATTGCCTTACATCAGTCTTAAATTGTTTTATTTGTTTATATCTTATCTGCCGCTAGATTGAATGTATGCCAGGCAATAGGCCCCTTATCTTTATATTGAAGATATCACTGGTGAAAAGAATGTATCAGTCAGGATTGCTTGCTGTGGTAACAAACAATACCAAAATTTCAGTAACTTACAGGAACAAACTCCATGTCATCTTCAGCACTAGACAGACTGAGGGAGTAGCTGCTATGCTGGGATATTTTCAGTTTCATCATGGGGAGAGGGAAGAGGAAATTGATAATACATGCCTCTTCCACACTTTATTGGTCAAAGTAAGTCACAAAGCCATTCCTGTGTTCATCAGAACATGGATGTATACTTCTTTCAAAGCCAGTCTTACAACTGAGCCAGACTTTAGTGTGTAGCAAAGAGGTGATACATAAAACTTTGAACTTTGAGCAATAATGCAGTCTATCACAGAGGGAAAGAATAGAAAGATAGTAAAATATATCAGTATAGCTTTGCCTAGCCAGTTGTCCTGCATGGATGGATTCACTCAGTATCCCATTTTTCACCATTTATGTTTCTTAATTCAAAGAATCCTGACAATCTCACACCCTTCTCCAGCTTCATAGCCTAGTATTTTGCCTATAGTTTCCTCTTCACTGTGGCTACATAATAAAGGATTACGTAACAAATGTATCTTTAACAATTACTATTTAATGAGATAGCCACAAAAATACCTTATATCAGTTCCCCCTAAAATTGTAGTTTACCAAGCACTCTCCTAAGTACATTCAGGAAACACAAGAAAAGTCAACATGGTACTTGATCTTAAGCATCTTGTAACTTTTTTGGAAAGTTAAAATATAAATACAAATAGCTATAAACAGGGTAGACTATGATGAATGCTTAACAAGAAATACAAAAATGCCATAAAAACACAAAATAGGAACCATTCACACACATACGTGCACACACACGCACACACTCGGAACCCTCAATTTTCCTTGTTTCTACCTCTAAATGTAACTACATTGCCATTGATTCCTCTTTATTTTCCTTCCGTTTTCCTAGATCACTCTTTATTAAGACCCTTAATTTTATTCCTTTGCTCCTCTCCAGAGTCAAGTCCATCATTTCTTCCCTCTCTACTATAACTTTAATCTCCACATTTTCATTGCTTGTTTTCTTCAATTTACCACTTTTCCCAAATTTTCTCTCCCATCAAAACTAGCTCTTCCTCCAACCATATCTATATTTTACTTTCCTTCTAGTTCTAAAGCTCCTTGAGCTAGAACTCTCTACTTACCACCTGTATTTCTTCAATTCTCATTTACAACCCAAAACATTGTAATCTGCCTCTGCCATAATTCTTTTAAAATTGTGATCTCAAGGACCAAAAATAAAAGGGCTTCTTAATGGCTGAATCTAGTAATTTACATTACTGCTTTTCACCATCTAAAACTGTTCACCACTTCCTATTTCTTTAAGCAAAATTTTCTCTTAGTTTCTGAGACATCTCATGTAGTCTCAATGTACATATTTTATTTTTTTAAGAAATCCATTCCCATACTTTTAAATATTATAATATTTAAATGTTAATGAATCCTATGGACCCATATTTCCATTCATTCACCAAATGAATGTCTTACATGTAATTAAAATGCAATAGTTTGAAAATGACCTTGTCAACCTAAAAACAAACTCAGAAACACAACGTTCTCCAGAAATAAATGAATTTGATCGGGAATAGCAGAGAATTGCAATTCAGGGTACCCAATTTATGGCAGGTCACAGGGATATCCAATGGGGTCAAAGAAAAGGGGAATCTTTTAAAGACAGAGTCCAGGTGGTGGATCACGCCTGTAATCCTGCCACTCTGGGAGGCCAAGGTGGGAGGATCTCTTGAGCTCAGGAGTTCAAGATCAGCCTGAGCAAGAGCGAGACCCCATCTCTACTAAAAAGAGAAAAAATTAGCTGGGCGACTAAAATTAGAAAAAAAAAATTAGCCAGGCGTAATGTCGTGTGCCTGTAGTCCCAGCTACTTGGGAGGCTGAGGCAGGAGGATTGCTTGAGCCCGGGAGTTTGAGGTTGCTGTAAGCTAGACTGATGTGGTGGCACTCTAGCCCAGGCAACAGAGAAAAACTGTCTCAAAAGGAAATAAATAAAGACAAAGAGAAGAAGTCCATGTAAGCTGTCTTGAAACCAAAGGTTACTAAGACCAAAGGTTACAGGGGTTTGTTTTAGAAGCTGATGTTAGCTAATTGGCTGAGAGAGCCATTGCCAGGTGAGTATCCCCGTACAAATAGTTTATCTGGAATATTGCAACCTTGAGGGAGTTCCTGTGATAAGTTCTGTTACCAGTCTATGCATAGGAATGTCTTGCGATAAATCTGTTACAGGCATGTATGCATGAGGGCTACTTTTTCATGGCCTTCCCCAACTCCATTTTGTTAAAATTTGGTACAGTTGACTCCATTTTGATACTGGGAACTTTACAACCCAAACACATTCCTCTTCTGGTATTCTCTAATCTGATTAATGGACTCATCATTTCTTCTAATCAGGAGACCCAAAAGACTTTTCCACTTTTACATACTCATACCTCTAGAATCACCATTATCTTTCCATTCTACTAAAACACATTTCTGAAGTCTTCTTGTTCCTATCTTTCCATACTTCTATAGTATCCCTACTGATTAGCAATGCTGACATATAGTAGCTTCTCAATAAATATTTGTTGAATGAATTAACTACTGCCTTCTGATGTTGTTTCCTCCCTGGTCCTTCCTTTAGTCTACTTGTACAAGTAGGTCAAATCACACTTTCTAAAATATTCCTGGACTCCCTGACAAAGAGGTACTTACTCTTCTTTGTTCCTGTTGTAATTTGTTAAAAACTCTATCATAGTAATCTGTTAATTATTATTATTTTTCACAATATTTTCATATTTGAACAGGGCTACTTCAGAAATGGATTCTATTTTGGCATAATTAGAATGGCATTCTGATTTAATTGAAAGTATAGAATATTCTTTAAAAGTGCCCAGAAAGCTAACTCAGCTAAAATATGGGGACTTTGGAGGAAGAATTCATGGCAAAATAAGGTTGGGATGGTAGATCAGAGATAATTGTGGAGTTCCTTAAATGACAAACAAATGTATTTATATTTTTCCTTTGGGCAGAGATGAGCTATATATGGTTTGTGAGCAGAAAGGGGTAGCTTATTCAAATTTATAACTTTAGGAAGATTATTCTGATGTCAGTATGTCATATGAAATGGCATGTCGGTTGCAAAAGCTATTGGAAAAATATTGCAACAGTCCAGAAAGGAATAAATGCATAAATGAGACATAAAAAAGAGAATGGTATCAAGACACATTGTAAAGGTACCATCCAAAGAATTAAGGAATGTGGCTGCTAGAGGATAAGGGAGAGAGAAGATAACTGAGGTTTCAAGCCTGAGTGACAGAAGGCATGCACCTGCTTTTAACAAGAGATATGAAATACAAGAGCAAGCATGAGTTAATAGGAGATTAAGAGTTCAATTTTGGATATAGTGAGTTGGAAGAGCAAATGCGAATTTGAACTTGAATATTAGCACCTTCTTAAACTCTTCATTGCTTTCCTTTTCCTATGAAGTGACTTGGGGAACTGTCACTTGGTCAGATATTCAAGATCAAATTCTGCTAAGAGCAGCTTTCAATAAATGACTGCCATTTTGACTGATTGGAAGTTGCCATCCAAATATGATCTAACAGTTGAAATATAAAGCACCACTATCAATGAAGTATATATCAAAATTAAAACAAGACATAAGAAATGTGAGCTTATGAATTTTAAGTGGAAGAAAATCCATACTTAAAGATTATTCCTTGTTTGATTTGGAGGTAGTGTTAGGAACTAAAAAAAAAAAAATTTAGTTTACCCAAATTGATTAAAATTATGATTTTTCACAATGTTTGCATTAACAACATGAAAGTGACTGATGTCTGTTCCTTATACTTTATATCTTCTGAAATATATTAATTTTCCCTGCTGTGAAAAATGGCATTCAAAAACAGGGTTGTAGGGAGAGATGACATCTTTATTATTCTGTCTTATAAAACAAGTTCTTCACTCTCTTCAAGGTCTGTTTCTTTCTAAAAGTGACAGCCTGATGTATTCTATTATCAAATTCTAAGCAGTCTTGATAAAGTACCAATAAATTTATACTTACAACTAAAAATAAGAAGGAATTCTATAAATGCATACCTAGGAACAATGTGAGAGGCTGGTCAACTATATTTATCAGATGTCTTTAAAAGACTCTTACACTGTGCTTCTTGCACATTACTGAAATTATAGCTATGTATTATTACATAGTAGGTATATAGCTTCTACTAGAAGACATTTCCACTATTAAGAATGGTTTTGGTATGACCTATTTTTATAAAGCATTACTGAGACTGGAAATATTTTAAATATTTAAATATATATATTTATATAATATATTAATACATGTATAATCCATAAATGAGAATTCTAATGGACAATGCAGAGGATTTTGGAATTTACTGAATATGCATTAAATTAAGATTTATGCATTGAATATATTTGACTTACTATAAAATCAACCAAACCATGGTTTGATTGCTGCCTCAATGTGCTTCCAATCATTGGAAGGAAATGATTGGAACACTGAGGGGAAAGGTGAATACACAAAAAGATAAATAATAAAATTAAATGCCAACTGCTTCAGCTTCCACCGTCTGTGTAACTTTGACTACATGTAGTACCTAAACACCCAAAAAATATTGTAAAGATTGTTTTCACATTCAAAGCCTTAAACTCCCAAGCCCAACTAAACAGAAATGGAAGGGAAAAGATATCTACTATTGCTCTTAGCCACTCTCCAACTGTTCCTCTTTTGTCTGCCTAAAGAGGAGGGTTTCTGTTGAGAATCAGGGAGAGAAAGGATTGGAAAGCTAACAGAGACAAAATTCTTGTTGCCTTAAAATATCAGTTCAGGGAATTTAGCCTGTGATATCTTAATGCTTTGGTACAGAGAAAGTTAAGAGTGAGATAAAATATTTTTTTAAAAAAAACTAGCTACACTCTTTCAAGAGTGGAAAGGTTGGAACTTGATTAAACAATTCATGTGACCAAGTGACCAGTAAACCGTACATCTATTAATATTACACAAGGCAAACAATTCATAGTTAGCTGCACTTATATTGATTTATTCTCTGTAAAAGCATACTTTCATTATCTTTCATGCATGTTTGAAAACACGTATACTAATATGGGAGGGGGAGGAATAGTTTCATGAAATTAAAGAAACTCTACATCAAACTTCACTGATCCTAATTAGCCTAATAGATTAATGACTTTTTAGTACTTATGATTCTCTTTTAGTAAAAGCTAAAAGCAGAAAAGCCTTCTACCATGTGTGATTGGAAGTAGCAGTTCTACAGGGAAAAGATGAAATCTCTCTGAATTCAAATAAGCTTCTTCAGGGAACACAGACAGACTTAACTCTAGAGCATTTAAATAAAACAATACCTTTACTCTCATCATTCTTTTTTTGACTGTGTAGACAAAATGATATTGTTGCCTCACATGAATATACTTCAAACTCTATCATGCCCTTTTTTCCGTATACGTGTCCCAATATGACACATTGTCTCCTGATTATAATATTGCCACATCAACCAGCTCCAATTTTTTTTCTGCAGAAAATTCTGTTACTGGATAGTTACTCTAAATATTTTAATTATAGCAATTTCCACTCTCCTGACAACAATGTCATTCTCACAATTCCTAAACATTTTCCCCTAATTCTCTAACCTATATCTTGAGTGACAGAATTGTATAAGTGCACAGTAAAAAACTGTAAAAGCTTTTTGTGGATAATGGTAGATGGAAAAATGTTCTCCTTCTAAATATGGGATCTCAATATTGAATTTTTCTATTATAACTTTAACTTTTCATAAAGCATACGGAGCCTCCCCTTTGGTTATTAACACGTAAGTATACTGTAAGAATGCACTAGAATGTTTATAGCAGCACAATTCACAATTGCAAAGATGTGGAAACAACCCAAGCACCCATGAATACAGGAGTGGATTAATAAAATGTGGTATATGCATACCATGGAGTTCTACTCAGCCACAAAAATCAATGGTGATCTAGCACCTCCTGTATTATCCTGGATAGAGCTGGAGCCCATTCTACTAAGTGAAGTACCACAAGAATGGAAAAACAAGCACCACATGTACATCAAATTGGTATTAACTGATTAACACATATGTGCACATATAGTAGTAACATTCATTGGGTGTCGGGCAGGTGGAAAGAAGGAGGAAGGAATGGGTATGTTCACGCCTAATGGGTATGGTGTGCACCGTCTCGGGGATGGACACACTTGAAGCTCTAACTCAGGTGGGGCAAAGGCAATATATGCAACCTAAACATTTATACCACCGTAATATGCTGAAATAAAAAAATAAAATAAAATTTTAAAAAGAATGCTCTTTATCAATCCCGTTATTAACATATTTTTGAAATTACTTTTTTCTTCATCTCATTAGCCCTATTTTTCTTTCTTAAACTGTCATGTTTAGATATCCCATGTTCTTCTCTACTCACACCTATAAACCACATTTCATTTTGCTTCAATCCTCTTTTTCGTTCTTTTCCTAATATTATCAAACTTTTCTACTATACCTTCTCTGATTCCCTAGTCTGTGGTTAAGAAACATCTGAATATTTTATTCCTCTCTTGAGGATACTCCATCTATCTCTTTGGTCAGTTGAAACTTGGTGTCTACACATAATAATGCCCAACAGGTCGTTTTCACAAGTAAAGGCTGTTCATTTTTCTTTCCTCTTCATGATGAAAAATTACATTATTTTTGTTCCCTTCATCCTACCCCAGACCACTTGGCTCAAATTAGCATGAAGCAGTCCACCCTTCTTTGAAGCAAAGCATCTACTCATTTTAAGTTAATCCTACCCTAGTCAACCAACTCTGGGCCATCTCTCTCCATTTTTGGAACAGAGTACCTAGGCCATAGTTACCGTCTCTCCACTAACTATTCCATCAACCTGAGGAAATTTCAAAGATGGTACTTCTAATTAATTAACTTCACAGTCTCTGATTCCTTGCACTCTAGTGACAAAATTCAAGTCACTTTAGAAACCAATTCACATGATCACACCATGAACTTTTGTCATTACCTGAAATACTTATACCTCTTAGAACCTCTTAGAATTTAGATTCTGAAGTTCCCATCTCTACCTGCAATATCTCAGTTTTCCAATTCTCCATCACTCCTACTCTCCTTAAACTGCTCTTAATCAGAAATCTTCAATCTTCACTAGAATTCTTCAATACTCATGTAGTTCAACTTCCACCTTTTGGATATTCTTCTCACCTTCCACAACAGAACCCCGTAATCAATTATTTCGTGTGCTATTGCATGGACCCTCAGTCATGTTGTGTTCCTTTACCTCTGGCACACCCTCATCAATTTCCAAACTTCTGTCAACCTAAGGACTATCTCAATGTCAAGATTTTATGTGAAAAAGAAGAAAAAGAATATGTTTGGAGTTTAACTTGGTCCAGAGTCTTGCTCTACTAGCCACTAGTTTTGTAATGCTGAGAGCTTCTGTTTTCTTATCTGTAAAATGAAAATAACCTTTCTTATCATATTGTAAGGTCTTTTATAAAAGCTCGAAGCTCTGACTTAGTGGGGAGGAGGGCAAGGGCAACATACGTAATCTAAACATCTGTACCCCTATAATATGCTGAAATAAAAAAATATTATCCAGCACAAAATATGAATAGTGAGAAGTTGGAGACCCTTCTCTAAATCTAACAGAAAATAAAGTGGTCAGAGAAACATGCCAAAAAAAAAAAAAAAAAAAAAGAAAGATACATGATGTAAATACCCTGGCTCAGAGCAGACACTTAATAAATGATGATTCTGCTTTCTTCTGTGTCCTTCTCCACTTACAGTCATATGACTTATTCACTTTTCAACTTTATCTCAATATTGTTCCTTGGCTAACTCTTTTTATCATTCTCTACAATAATCTATTTCAATTTTTTCCCAAGACATACACCCTATACCTGGTTCCTGATTCTCAACAAATGACATGCTCTTTTTTTTTTCCTTTTTCTAACCAAAAGGGTATAAATCATGAGGCTGTGAACTCCTTCAATTTTCTTTCCAAACTTATCTAAGTGTTCATTCATGCTATCTTAGGGGAAGAACTAACTCCTTTTTGCAAAGCCAAACTCTATCGGTAATATCAATCTTATCATCTTTTGCCTCCTCTAAGATGATTTTCTATCAAGGATTTTTTTCTGTGATATCAGTAATCTCTCATCTCTGGATCATGTTCCTACTCCACCAGTCCACTTCATCATTTAAAAAAAGGAAAATACACATTTCCACCCTCACCTCAGTATTGAAACTCTTTTTTCAAAGGTCAAAAATGATTGGATAATTGGCAAACACTGACCTTTCACTTGGTCTTCATCTCTGCAGTTTTTGACATTATTGTCCAGAACCTACTTTTAAAAATTTTTCTGTGATATCTGTAATACTTACCTTCCATGTATTTTTTTCTAGTTTTCTGACTAATCTTGTTTACCCACCTTTACCAGTTGCTCTTCTGCGATTCCACCATAAATCTCTCCAAATTGAACTGATATTATGTAGATAAACGGCATAATTTTGATCATTTTTTAGGAGAAATGATTTTTAGATAAATAAGTCACAATGCACTTTTTAAGCTATTTCTCTTTGACCATTCCCATCCATGCCTGGAACCCAGGCTCCAGCATGCCTCTCACTCCAGCTGCTGTGCTGTTGCGCTCACTATGACATGTACTGATTTCCTGTTTTCCATCTTCAGTGAGGTATAATTGACAAATTAAATTGTATATGTTTAAGGTATACAATGTGATGATTTGATATATGTTTTTTTTTAATTTCAGCATTTTATGGGGGTACAGATGTTTAGGTTATGTATGTTGCCCTTGCCCCCCCACCCAAGTCCAAGCTTCAAGCGTGTCCATCCCCCACATGGTGCACATCGCACTCACTGTGTTAAATTTTCTATTTCAGTAGATTTAGGGGGTGCATGGATTAGTTTTTAATCAATGAATTGTATAGTGCTGAAGTATATATTGTGAAATAATTACCACGATCAAGTTAGTTAACACCATCTATCAGCTCATCCATCTAGTTACCATCTTTTGTTTCATTTTGTAGTGAAAACATTTAAGATCTACTCTCTAGGCAAATTTCAAGTATATAGTACTGTATTGTTGACTACGGTATGATCTCATTTACATGTAGAATCTAAAAAAGTTGCATTCATAGAAACAGAGAATAGAATGGTAGTTACAGGGGCTGGAGGTGGAGAAAATGGTGAGATGTTGGACAAAGGGTACAAACTTCTAGTTATAAGACATACTGATGTTTATTTAAGGGTTCAGTTTTCTTAGAAAATCTAACCTGTTGCATTTCTCATGGGCATATGTTAGAACAAACTATAATAAAGGGATTATGTTGAGGGGATGAACAAATGAAGTCACACTTCAATCAAGTTTTCTATACTATCCTCGAACTCCTCGACACTCTTAACATCTATTCGTCGCTGAATGTTTAACTTCTAGGCTTTTAGTCTCCATCCACTGTGTTGGTTCCCAGTCACTTAAGAGCTCAGAAGGGGCTTTCACTTTAGTGGCATCATTGTCAGTTTCACAGGTTAAGGTGGGCTGTTACTGGGGTAATTCACCATGTCTGATTAAAGGCCTCTAAAATGTAGGGTAACTCTAAGGATCTTCTTCAATGAGTTTGCTGTAATATATGTACTTTACAGGGAAAAATGGTTGTTCCTGTATAATAATAACCTATTATTTTAACAAGCATATGTTTCCCATTAGTATTTGCTCTGTGCCAGGAAAATAAATTTATATAAGTGAGCCATTTAAATTATTAATTATATAAATATATAACTCCCATATATAATTCATTAGTAGACCTTCCCTTGCCTTCTCTTGACTTTGAGATATATTAATATCTCAGTTTTATAGATCTCTCCTATTGGGTATCTCCTATTTTGAGTAAAATTGAGAAACCATGTAGCAGATTCATACAGCAATCAAGTATTAGTAATTCTTTGCATACTAGATTTGAATTTTGAGAATCATATATAAAGCTCATCAGAGACCTAAACTCCATGTTGCTTTATGCTTCATCTCTGTAATAGAAATAGTATAAATAGCCTATAGTGTGTTCTATTTTCTCTCCATAGCCAAATGGGACAAATAGTGATTTCAGTTTTCCTTAAAGCATCATAACAGTGTAAGAAACTAGTCTCTATCATTTAAGCTGCAAAGTTAAGCAAGATCAGACTTCCTTTCCTAAAACAAACAAAAAAAGTAAACTGCATATAGAAAAGGATACAACAAAAGCTTGAAGAAAAAAAGTAAATAACAAGTAATTTTCCTGTTTGACATTATTTGAAACATACCTCTAGGAATTGTTTTAAACCAAAAAAAAAAATCCAATTTTTTTGTTGACAATGCAAAGGTAGGTGTCAAGGTCAGCGTGTAAACCCTTCCTCTGTGTTATTTCTCCACATGCCCAGAGAGGATTATTTGGATTTTAAGAGATTTTATTCCAAGAAATTTCCAATTTAGGGTGAAAGAATATGTCATTTTTCTATTTATAGTTTTTTAATGATATTGTAACTCCTACATAAAAGAGATAAGAAAAATGAGATATATTTTTTGACAAAATGTAGTGGAAAACTCCCACCTCTTCCTCTGTTATCACTGTCCACCTCCTCTGAATAAATGCTGTAAGATTCTGTTACCCATCCTGCTATTTTTAAGATTAGAAATAAAACTTTTATTGAAATTTAAATATTCAAATATATGTACCAGTAAATGGTGCTACCTGCATTTCCTGATGCTCTGGAATGACAAAGCGATATTCAAGAGGGAAGGAAGATCATGATGAATATTTTAGGTAGCTCCAAGTCCATGAGAAAATCAGTGATTATATCAAGAATGTACTAAAATTATGTTTTTCAGATTTATGAAATCCTAGTGAGGTTAAATATGCCTCCAGACTGGAACTTTCTTAATAAAGAAAAATAATTGCTTCAGAAAAAATTGCTTTCAGAATAAACTAATAATACCGTTGAATTTATCTGAGCAATTTATAATACCTTTAATAAAATATCACTTTCTCACAACCAACAGATATTATGAAGATGATAGAGAAGTGCTATATGCCAAAGCAAAAGCATAGGATTACATTTCCCTTTCATGATACTATTGACTATATGAGACATGACAAAAAAGCAATGGAACTGATTACAAGAGCCATTCATTGTATGTATGCTTAAACCTTATAATGCAGATCATCCGCTCAGAACAATATCAAAGCTAGTGTATTTGTATGGGATCAAAGTTAATAAATTACTTATTAACTTGAAAAATAGAAATACCTTAAATTGTTATACACACAGTCCATGACTCAAAATAATCAACTTATTAATTATCTATGTGTACGAGTATAACTAGAGACAGAAAAATCTTAGAGCAAAGACCACAGTGCACCAGAACGATGGCTCTTACTTGCTAATTCAAAAGCTCTGGTAGGTCTTTCAACGTGAGAGAAAGAGACGATTTTGCTGATGAGAGTGCAGACTTGGAAGGAGAGGCCTTCTTTTTTTTTTTTTTTTTTTTTTTTTTTTTTTTGAGACAGTCTCACTCTTTTTGCCAGGGCTAGAGTGAGTGCCGTGGCGTCAGCCTAGCTCACAGCAACCTCAAACTCCCAGGCTCAAGTGATCCTTCTGCCTCAGCCTCCCGAGTAGCTGGGACTACAGGCATGAGCCACCATGCCCAGCTAATTTTTTCTATATATTTTTAGTTGGCCAATTAATTTCTTTCTATTTTTAGTGGAGGCGGGGTCTCGCTCTTGCTCAGGCTGGTCTCGAACTCCTGAGCTCAAACAATCTGCCCGCCTTGGCCTCCCAGAGTGCTAGGATTACAGGCGTGAGCCACCGCGCCTGGCCAGAGAGGCCTTCTTCAATGAAGAGGCAGAAGTAGAGAAAGCGAGTGATTTACTTTTGCTGCACATCTTTTTTATCTCCTGGCAATGATGAATGGAAACAGAAGAATTTCAGATTTCACTTTCTCATAGCAACAGAATCATAAATTGTGGTTATAACTGAAAGAATATGAAATTGTTTCTTCATTAAGCAACAATCCGAGCACCCACTGTGTGCACAAAACTGAGATATATTTCTGGGACATGGAGGCAAATAAAACAGACATGGTTTTTATCCTTGATCTTGTCAGTCTAGTGAGAGCCAAAGCAAGTAAAATTAGAATGTAGTAGGATAAAATGCTAAAACAGAACAGTGCAAAGTTGGTGAGGAGCAGTGGCTGGAAATGGGGCTAAAAAGGTAGGTCGAGGCCAACTTTGCAAAGAACCATACCTGAATCATATGCTAAAGAATTTGGATTTTATCTTCTGGGCAACTCATAAACACTGCCTTTATGCTAATTATTTTAAATGAACTTCCAAAAGTGTCTGCTTGGCAGCAATACACCAGAAAGGGAATCTAGAGATGACTCTAAAAATATCCAGAATGATTTTCAGATCAAATTCCCAAGTAAGCAAATTCATCCAAAATCTATTTGGCAGAGGTTAAAATTAATCCTTACAATGAAATATATCTGAAACAGAAATATATTTGAAATATATCTGAAACAGGAGAGAAAATTTTAGGGACCACCTACCTGCTTAAGAACACTAACCTCTCTAGATATTCAGGAAAAATTAAAAGTAGGTCTGCCCACATTTAAATCCTTTACCAGCTGATTCCTCTAGCTCTTGTTGCCTGACAAACTTATTTTCCTAAAATATTTGGTATCATAACTCTTTTGTCAAATAGAATGGAGCCAAGCAGAACATCAAAAACTCTAAATTTCTCAAAAATGTGCAAAATGCTGGAGAGACAGCCTGCACCTGCAGCTCAGAAGCAAATGTGTTGAATAATCAGGGATCCCAAACAGAACTGCACTAGAGTAATTTACTCAGCTAATCATTATATGAGATAGAACATTTGATTTCTACACCAAAGTTGCATCAAAGTAGATGCATACCTCATTCGATTAAATAAAGCACCACAAACAAAATCATTTAGCTGAGCAGATGATTCTTAGTGAGCACTCCTTCCTTGGAGAGGGCGCTACTTCTTTTATTTTTTTGTGCCTATACTTTCTGGCACGTAGAGATGAGGTCTGCATGATTTGAAATCCTCAACTGTTGCTTGTCACCCAAGTATTTAGTATATTGTGAAAAGATACACTATGTTTTTAGATATTTAAATTTAATATACTCTCAAGATAAGCATGTTATTAGTTCATCAGTATAAATTTAAATCTGAGTCTTGAGCACATGTGTCATGTGTCAGAACAGGGCGTCTCCCCTTTAATCAGCCACAATATTAATCTTCAGCCACCTGAGTGTTAAAGATCAGGTGAGGATAGCAGACTCAGCTCCCTTCCTTTCTCACACTTGCTGACCTTTTCAGACCTCAACCAATTTTGAAGCAGTACTTTAATTTAAATGATTTTCTAGTGTAAATAAAAGGCTTTAGGTTTCTAAGAAAATATGTGGAATTGTTCGAAAATGTAAAAGATGAAATGTCTCTAAAATGAGTTATTTTGGTTTTTCAAAAACATTAGGGAACAATTGCCAAAAACCAGTTTCGGAAGTGGGGCTGAGATTTTCCTCTTATTTTTTTCGTGCCTTAGCCTTTATATTCGCTCTTCATTCTGAAACTAGAATATAGCTTTTCATGACATATCACTTTCGACACCAAGTATTCTCTCAACCATCATGTGAATGCATGCTGGACGCTTATACACACCCCCCTGCAACACACACATGCACACAAACACACACACATTGCACACAAGAAAAATATTGTTCTACAACACTGTTCCTGATTACCGGATTTGTATGGTCAAGTTGTAGTAACTTAGTGAAGAAAAGAAAGAGTAAACCTGGTATGCTTTGTTGACTGTCAATGTAGCTATAAATTTTTAGGTTATAGATTCTTAGCCATGTAGAGTTGGGAAAATACATCATACCTCCTGTGTTTTTTTCCCACATATCTAAAGTTGGTATTGAACTAAACACAGTAGTTAACTCTGGAATGAGAGAAATGGAGAGAGGAGATTTCACTGTGTTATGCCATATTTCCTCAATTTCACAAGTTAACCTCTCTACAATGAGAAATTGTTTTACAATTGATAGTGTATTGGGTAAATTAGAAGTGTTTTTTTTTCTTTCTTAGTGGCACATAAAATAACAGTGCATCATACAATCTATGTGCTTTAGATTCTACAAAATATGCTATTTTTAAAATAGTTGTATTATGGGTGATTTTTGCTTTCTTATGATCTTGAGTGTTCTTAAATTTTTTAGATAAAGGGGAAGGAATAAAAATAGTAAAAAATGTGATAAATTGCTGAAAAACAAAATAGAAGTTGATAATGGAACAATTCATGGCAGAATTAAATAATGTAAGATGCGTTAAAAGTATGTAAGTTATTTGTATATCTGTCTTATTTCTAATACAAGAGACCATGGCATCTTAATCACCTTTGAATTGTCTCTGGGATGTATCACACTACCTGATACAGCATAGTAACTTAGTAAACATTGGTTGAATAAGTAGATTATGAAGTAAATTAGCTTTTTAATATATTGTGCAAATCATCTGCATTACATTTCATATTTCTCAGATTTATTAGGCATTTTCTCAAACTGTGCCTGTCTGATCTAAGGAAACAAACCTGTGAAAATCTAAAAAAAAAAAAAAAATTAAACTGGTATGACCAAATTAGAAATTGTTTAGTTTAATGCTATATTTTCTTGATAATAATCTTGTGTTATAGTGGCCTTATCTTCTATAACTTCTATATCTAACAGCCTAACCCAGTGGTTAGAGCAACGGTTCTTCTCTGTGTTCACAGAGCTTCCACTGTAGCACTGAACATTCTCTAATCAGATCTCTTAACTACTTGTCTGACTGCCCTTTTTGAAGAGGGAAAGGACTCATTCATCTTTGTAACCGAGATGCTCAGTACGATGCCTAGCATCTGGTGTTCTATAAATGTTGAGTAAATCACAAGACCGAATGACAAATTTTTTAAATGTAATACAGTTGATTCTTGAACTTGACAGGTTTGAACTATTTGGGTCAACTTACATGTGGACTTTTTTCAGTAAATATATTGGAAATTTTTTTGGAAATTTGTGACAATTTGAAAAAACCCACGAAGAAACTTGTAGTCTAGAAATATTGAAAAAATTAGAAAAAGTTAGGTATGTCATGAATGCATAAAATATGTGTAGATACTAGTATATTATACTAGTCTATTTTGTCATTTACTACCATAACATACACACAAATCTAGTCTAAAAAGTTAAAATTTATCAAAATGCACACACAAACACAGATTGTACATAGTGCCATTTGCAGTGCAGAGAAATGTAAACAAACATAAAGATATAGTATTAAATTAAAACTGCATAAAATTAACTATAGTAATACTATACTACTGCAGTAATTTTGTAGCCACCTCCTGTTGCTATTGCAGTGAACTCAAGTGTTGCAGTGTTGCAAGTATATGCTTAAAATGCCATGTGACGCTGATCATCTTTGCATGGGCAGTTCTGCTCTCCCATAAATTGGGTGTTGCAGTAAAAAGTGATGTCTCTCAGCTCTTGTATATTTTTCATCATGTTTAGCACAAAACCATAAACTTTGAATAACACCATGGGACCAATGCAAAGTGCCACTAGTGATGCTGGAAGTGCTCCCAAGAAACAAAGTCATGACATTATAAGAAAAAGTTGAATTGCTTGATATATACCATAGATTGACGTCTGCAGCTGCAGTTGCCCACTGTTTTAGACAGACAATTCATCTTGTAAACACATGACATGAAGGTATTCATAAATACAGTACTGTGTGTTTTCTCTTATGATTTTCTTAATAACATTTTCTTTTCTCTAGCTTACTTTATTGTAAGAATACAGTATATAATACAGATAATATGCAAAACATATATTAATTGACAGTTTATGTTATTGGTAAGGCTTCTGGGCAACAGTGTGCTATTACTGTTAAGTTTTGGGGAGTCAAAAGTTCTAATACAAATTTTCAGCTGCACAAGGGTTGGCGACCTTATCCCCTGAGTTGTTCAAGGATCAACTGTACTTGATATAAGTGGTGTTTATTAGAAGCAGACCACAAAGATCCCCCTTAGGAATGTGACCATGCTGCAATGTATCAACTAAAGGAAAAAAAAAAAGTCAAGCTTTTAAAGAATTAAAGTTAGTTTTATTCAGAAGTCTAGACTGAGGCCTACAGCCCAAGAGCTGCCCTTTAGAGAGGTTCTATCAGACTACTCCAGCACAGTATTTCAGTTCACAGTTTATACATAGATGGCGAAGATTCAGTATGTGCAAAAATCACATCTCATTTTGGCTGCAAGTGTCCTTCTGGTTACAGATTACAGAGGCGTAATCACTGACCCTGTCAGAAGTTATCGTATGTGTAGGAGAAGGCAAGGACTAGGGTTGTTTATCTTTTAAGAAATATAATGATTCAGGCAAGAGACATGGGAGGCACGTGTTCTGTCCTGTTCTGTCTTCAAAGCATCTTTCCGAAGAGCTGCACATCATCATAGTCAGGGGCTTTTTGAAATATGCTGGCAAACAGAAATGAGCAAGCACAGTCTCTTACATGTGCCACTTTGTCTCACATATGTTAAGCAGGTGTGGCAAGGAGAATAATAGCCCCTCAAAGATGTCCATGTCCTAATCCCCAGATTTTGAGAATATTACCTTATATGGTAACAATGATGTTTGTGGGGGTGATTCAATTAGGACTCTTGAGATGAGAGGTTATTGTGGATTATCCGGGTTGGCCCAATGTGATCACAAAGGTCCTGGTAAGAAGGTCCTGGCCTGAGGGAGCTGTGATGACAGTGGCAGAGCTCGGAGCAATGCCTGGCTGCAAGCCAAGAAGTGCAGGCCACCCATACGAGCTGGAAAAGGCACAAGAATGGATTCTTCTCTAGAACTTCCACATGGAACACAGCCCTGCTGACCCATTTTAGATTTCTGATCTCCAGACTGTAAAATAAGAAATTTGTGTGTTTTAAGCCTGTGGTCCCCAACCTTTTTGGCACTAGGGACCGGTGTCATGAAAGACAGTTTTTCCAAGGACCGGAAGGGTGGGGTGGGGACGGTTTCAGGATGATTCAAGCACATGACATTTATTGTGTACTTTATTTCTATTATTATTACATTGTAATACATAATGAAATAATTATACAACTCACCATAATGCAGAATTAGTGGGAGCCCTGAGCTTGTTTTCCTGCAACTAGATGGTCCCATTTGGGGGTGATGGGAGACAGTGATACTCAAAGTGTGTTGCTTATGTCCAGTCTACTCTGTAATCTTGTTTTGGTTGCTGTCACTGCAGAAAACCTTACTTCACAAAGATAAGATGTTGAAAATGGAAGCAGACTTTTCAGTGCTCTTGTGGTACTCTCAGGATGTTCCACCTTGACTTTAATTCAGAACATATGGAGATTTGAAGTTGTCTCAAACATACTTTTCAGGCCACTGTCATTTGTAATCTCAAGCAGTTGATCCTCTTCTAGAATGGTCAAAGTCAATTTACCTGGATTATTCACAAATGAGTTGCATACCCATTCCTTCCCAGTTCAGGGATGTTTTGTGGTTGGGAAGAAATGCTCAAACTCTATTGAAAACTGAGATAGTTGATCATGCACCATCTGGGAGGAAGAAGGCCCTGGCTCAGTCCCTTTCAAAGAGACTAATGTCTGAAACATGTCAAAAATCCCAATGTTCACTCATCACCCCCATAATTCCAGTTTGGCTTTGAATGCAGCCACTTTATCTGCAGACTTGAACACAGTTGCCATTCTCCCCTGAAGTGACAGATTGAGTTCATTGAGCAGGTTGAATATGTCACGCAAGTAAGCAAGTTTTGTGACCCATTCTGTGTCACTGAAATGTGCCACCAGTGATGACTATTTTCTAAAAGAAATCCCTGGAGTGACTCTCATAACTCAAAAACTCTGGCCCATGATATACCTTCAGAAAGCCACCTCATTTCTGTGTATAAGAGAAGACCTGTGTGCTCTGAGTCCATCTCTTCACAGAGCTGCACAAACAGACATGAGCAAGAGACTTGTAATTTAATGTGGTTGATAATTTTAATTACGTCCTGCAAAAATTGTTTAGTTCAGGTGACATTTTTCAGCTAGCCAGCATTTCTCTATGTATGACACGGTACATAGACCCACATTCAGAAGTGATCTCCTTGACCCAAGTAGTGAAACCAGAAAGCCGTCCAGTCATGGCCGCCACTCTGTCCATGCATATACCTGCACAAAATGACCAATTCGGTTTTCCTGATATGTAATCATTCAACCACTTGAATAGTTCTGCAGCTGTGGTGTTGGTTGGCAACAAAAGTGCACATAACATATCCTCACATACATCCTCCTAGAAAATATATTGTTCAAAAATAGCATTGTTGCCTTGTTGTCAACATTGGTAGACTTGTCAACCTGGATTGTGTACCACAGTGACTCATTAATCCTAACAATTGTGCCTCCATATCCTCTGCTATTTCATCAATTTGTCTAATAATGGTGCTAGCTGAAAGAGGAACACATGCCACCTTTCAAACTGCATCTTCCCCTAAAAAGCTCATGGCAAGTGTCCTTAGCAGCAGGCAGGATCAACTCTTCACCAATAGTAAAAGGCTTCTTAGCTTTAGCAATGTGGTTAGCCACTAAGAATGATGCTCTCAGTGCAGACACATTGGATGAATGTGGCTTTCAATAATTGCTTCTGTTCTTTGTGTTCATATGTTTTTCTTTTGAAAAGCTCCAAAGCCTTCTTTTTCAGTGCAGGGTGCTTGGTCACCATGTGGCAAAGCAGTTTTGAAGGTTTCATGGCTTCATTGGATAGCCAGTCACCATATATTATACAAAGTGGGCTTGGAGAATGTGAATCACCTATTTCAATGAACCTGTAATTTAAGTAGGACTCTTGATATTTTCTTTTAAATGCAGCTTTCATTTTGTTGGCAATCTTAGAGTCTTCTGGTGTCTCATCATTGGTTCTTTACCCCTTTGCAAAGAAGCTTTCCAGCAACGTTTGTTTTTTACTCAATTTTGCTAGGGTTAGCTTATGGGCTTAGCAAAACTGTGACTGAGACAAGTGCTCAGTGTGGCAAAGAGGCACAGATGGAAGTGGTAAATAAAATAATGGGCGGACCATGTGTGGACTAAAATAAGCATCAGATTCTGACTTAAAGCCTGCCACCAGATGCAGCTGTACAATTGAAGTAAGATGTTCACTTGCCGCTATAAAGCCTGCCACCAGATGCAGCTTAATTGTCACTTGCCACTCACTGATAGAGTTTTGATATGAATCTTCAAGCAACTGATTTATTATGGTCTCTTTGCAGTCAAACCTCTCTGTTACTGATAATCTATATTTGTAGCTGCTGCGCAATGCTAGCATCAGCCCCTCCGCTCCACCTCAGATCATCAGGCATTAGATTCTCATAAGGATCACACAACCTAGATCCCAGGCATGTGTAGTAGGGTTCACACTCCTATGACAATCTAATGCCACTGCTGATCTGACAGGAGATGGAGCTCAGGCAGTGATGCGAGTGATGGGGAGCAGCTGCAAATACAGGTGAAGCTCCACTTGCTCACCCACTGCTCACCTCCTGCTGTGCAGCCCAGTTCCTAACAGGCCATAGACTGGTACCAGCCCATGGCCTGGGGTTTGGGGACTGCAGTTGGAAGCCACTAAATTCGTGTGTGTTGTAATGTGGTACAGCAGCAATAGAAAACTATTATGGCAAATAAATCAGTTAGGGATAATGTTTGCCTATAAATAGTGGAAAATTCAAACTGGTTTTCATATTAGGAAGTCTGACACGGGCAGAGTGAGTTGCTCCATTGGCTCAATGATATCAGCAGTGATACCACTTAATTCCTTTCTCTATCTCCACTTTGTATTTCTGTTCTATAGGTATCATCCTAGACCAGTTCCCTTATAAATTTGGGAAAGCTACCAATAGCAATTGGAGTTAAATTCATCCGTGTTCACTTTTAGCAGGAAAGAGCCTGGCTTCATACAATTACCTATCTTGATAGCCTCGGACTAATCAGAGCCCATCCCTGGAGCTCCCCTCATGGGCACCTGAGAGAGGGTAAATGCTTGAACAAAATCAGGGCTCTATTAGGAAAGGGAAAGAGGGGATGCATGCCAGACAGGATACTAGCCATGCCTCACAAAGAACATCACAGAATCCTGTGATTAGGAGAGTATAGGGATAGAAGTGATGAGACAAATTCCAGGGACACTGTGCCCTCAGTCCCAGGTCCAGGAAACATGCTCCTGCTTTTACTTGGCAATGTTTTCTCTTGCTCTATAAGGACGGTTGTATAATAAAAGGAGCAGCAGCAGTTAGTAAAACTCGTGACTCATTCTGCCAGGCTCAGATTGGCAGTTAGTCTGGACTTTTTTCCACCTGGGGAATGGCAATGTGCCCAGCACCTTGGCTTATCATACCACCGTCTGGCATACCTGCTGTAGGTCACTGAACTCTGGATTAGATTGACACTAGATGGCCTCTTGTGAATCATCCCTAAAATGGTGCATTCCCTTTGAGAACATAACTATTCATACATTTCTACTTAAACATCACTGCCTTCTTCTTTGATTGAAATCTGCTTCTTAATATATGTTTTATGAATATCTGATAGGATAGTTCTGAAGTATTTTCTACCCAACTAACTCTGTAGCCAGGCACAGTAATACAGGGAGAAAAAAGGAGACAGAAGGGACATTACTTGGATATTTATATGGTACACACTGAGCTATATACTTTATTTGTAAGGTATTTTATTTAATCTCCAACTTTCAATGCATTATTTTCTCTAATTTTACAGAAGAGGAAATTTGAGACCTAAGTTGCAGAGCTGTTATTAACCTTGGGGCAGTATGATTCCCAAGCTCATGCTCTTCCTTTTGAACTCTTAGAGGTCACTCCAAGAGTTGAATATTCAGATAAAGTTGACCTATGAGAATTTCCCCCTCCAAGCACTATCCCTGTGATTTAAGATTTATTCTAAGACTGGTTCTGATGTCCTACAGGAAGTCTGAGAAATATGAGATCAAACATTCCAAAAGTTTGCTTGAATTAGAGATAGAGATGAGGAAAAATCTCTCTAGACTAGTTCCAGAATTAAGCTAGAGTGGATCTAGTGGCTCAGGGATCCCTTTAGGTCTGCTCTATCCCAAATTAATTGTAAGGGAAACATGAATGCAATAACATTGATCGTTTTGATTTATTACGATAATTTGGCTTGCTAGGTGGGCATACCCTTCGTTGACCATGGTCCTTAGCATCTGCAGAGGAAAAACATCAAAGAGAGAGAAGAGTTACCCTTCAATATCTTCTGTTTCTGGGAATCCTTTTAGAAACAACCCACAAATTGTCCCCAGCCCATATACACAGCTCAGGATAGCCCAGGCCTCCAGAAAACAGCTTTAATGGTCATAAACAAGCTGGGCTCTAAGTTTCACGAAGGCAGAGACTGCGTCTTACAAATATTGCATCCTTAGTTCCAAGAACAGTGCCTGACCAACAGCAAATCATTCCTGTTACATGAAGGAATAAATTAATCAAATAATTGACAACTTAGTAAACAGATATTTTGTAAGCAAAGAGGAAGATAAGGATAGAGTAAGGAAAGAGGGTGAAATGGTGATGAAGGGAACAAGATTTGTGATATTATTCAACAAAACATATGAAATATTTTGCCTTAAAAAGGCAGACCAAACTTAGAGTGATGACCTTTAAAATAGCGCAAATTCCACTTTTGGTGTTCATGGGTTAGAAATGAAAGGCTTTTTTACCCAATAAGCATCACATGAATTTTCAGGCTTTGCAAAATGTTAGTGTTTGAAAAGCATTTCTAGTTACTGGCAATCTTCAAGAAAATGCCTAAAACAATTGTTAGAAATGCTTCTATTGAACTCTACTGAAATTACATTTTATGTAGTCCTGTGTGATTGCTTCTGCTTTATTGTTCATGAACTGTTAATAATGAGTGAGAGTTTTAGTATGCAGAAGATGAGAACAGAATGGGACCCAAGGTTTTTTTATTTTATTTTTTAATAAAAAAAGTAAAGACCCTGTTAGAATCAGTTTCCAGAGATAATTTACTGGCATGCACATTGTTTAATTTACTTCTAATTTAAAGACAAATCAATACACAAAAAAAGTTAAAACAGCACGTATCTTCAAAATGAGATGGCTCAGAGGCTCTCAGGATTCATAAAACAATTTTTCGTGGCAGTTATGAATTGAAATCACAGAATAAAAATGATAAGCACCACAGCACTGTCAGGTAGCAGCAGTGAGTGGAACATGGTCACCGCTATTTGCATCACTATTTCCAGTGGATGTTTTCCACGATATGAAGCCAATTATTACTTCCACTTCTACATTAGTGTAATTGGTACTTGCTCTCCAGAGGAGAATTTATTAAGGCAATTTCAGTAAATAAGGGAGAAAGGGTCCCAATTTGCTACTGAATCCATTGGGTATGGATAATCACTTCGATCTTCCTCCGAATCCTAAGGGAATTCTTGGTAAAGCTGTGTATATAAAACCCCTTTCCCTTTTTGTAAGGGAAGGTAGAATAACACCTTTGCTTTCAAGAAAATTAAGAAGCAGTACCTTTCAAAGTTTTGATTGTCAAGTGTTTTAAAGAACCTTCAAGATAGGTTCAGAGGATAGTTCAAAGGAATGTACAAAGCATGTACCTTTTCTAAATAGTTTTAAATTCTCAGTTGCTATGAAGAGAATGCATGCTAAAGCTAAATTTCCAACAATTCCTACATCAAACAATATCCTTAGTAACTGGATAATCAAAAGATGCTTTTCTCTCAATAAAGTTATTCCAAGTATGAAAGAGCAATGATGCCCTTCCATATAGGCAAGTTTTTACTGCATAGAGTGTGAGACATGAGGAGGTATGATTCCCAAAAACTGTCACCTCTTTTCTGCCAATATTTTTCAGTTAGAGTAAAATATTTTCAGAATGCCCAAGAAATCTCATTATTTGAATAGGGAGCTGGAACATTACATTTACAGCATATTTGGCAAACTTTGGAATATAATGCAGAAGTCGGAACCATCTACAAAATTACTGATGCATTCGCCACAGTTTCTGATACGGAGTACAGCCAGATTCTGCGTGTGCACCTAGATCAGGGTCTCCAGATGAGGGGTAGCATCAGTGTCTCTGCCATGTTCAGGGAGACATTGGTGACTATAGCTTTTCTGGCCCTGGAGAACTCCAAGTCAAAGTAGTAGGAAATTTGTTACTTGATCCAAGCTAAATAAAACAAAGCTAAACAAAATAAAAACACTCTATTAAATGTCTGTGCAAATATACCAAGGGCTGGAACAATATTTATTTCAGGTGAGGACAAGCAGTTCTGCCTCTGTTATCTGGAAAGTTGCCTTAACCCTCAGCTTTGATTTGAAAACCAGGTCTCGCTTTGCATCCTTGGAGCAATATTAATTCAGAACTGACTTGGATTTGTTCCTTGGGCAAAAGGTTAAGTGATCCATAAATTTATTTCCCCATAGATTTGGAAAAAGAAAAGTAAATATCACAGTGATTTGTTAGCCAAGTTTTGCAGCAACAGAATCATTGAATATCCCTTCAGTAACCAGAGTCAATGCCGTGTGGTGAATAGAAAATAATTAAAATATTTATGGCTTACCCACAGGAATGATGCCAATGACCAGAAAGATCAAATCCTCAAAGAAATCTGATTAATAAGAAATGGCTCTAATCTGCTTCATGTTTGACTAAGAACTAAATTCCATTACAAATGTGCAAAGCAGCATAATTCATCCCTGCAAAGTGGCTTTTGGTTAACATAACTTCACTGTGAAGAAATGCTCAGTATCTCCACACTAAAACATATTTGTTGCAAAATAGAACTCACATTTTTCATGACCTAACCTTAGATTTCATGGGTCCCTATCTAGTGACTCAGTGTTAGTGTAATAAGTACCTTTATAACCTCATGGCAGGTGCTACTGTGTGCAGCAGATTTTGTGATTGCAGGTAATAGCCTTCAGACTTAAAACTCTTTCATGGAAGAGGGTGTGCTTGAAAAGGTAATAGTGGTGGAGAGATTCTTAGAGATGGCACCATCCTCTCGCAGCAACAATAGCTCAGTTATTGAGTATCTATCAAGCACATGACATTGGTCTATGCTCACTGAGAGTTTCCACATTGAATCCTTGCTTCTTTTTCTAAATGAAGAGCACTGCCTTCATGTCCTTTTGTGTCTCCAAATAGTTGTTCAATATGCAGCCAGAAACTAGAGCTTTTTTCTCTGAAAGTTGTGAAAAGGTGTGCCATATACAGACAATCATGGAGTAGAAGGAGCCACATGAGATCAGCTTGTTTGGACTTCTGCCTCCCTAAGCATGACTGTTGCTAAAGCCTCTCTTAAAGGAGCGTAGAGTGTCATACAACTGAGGGCCCGCGATGCCCATCCCCATGCCTGAGCCTTTGCTCGCATTGAAGCCCCCACCCCCAGTTTAGTACTCCCTCCTTACTCTCCTATCCCATGAGATACAGCTCCATTCAGTCAAAAAAAAAAAAAAAAAAAAACCTTCTTAATGAGCACAACATACTATTCTAGTCCCTGGGAATAGAGAGATGAACAAAACAAACATGTTCCAACTTTCACTGAACTTATGATCTAGTGGGGAAGGCAGGCATTATGTAAGGTTATCACAAATAATTATTTAAGTGATTACTTATTGCATGGCACTAGAAAGAGGCTCAGATACTATGAAGGCATATAATAGGGGGTCCTAGGCATAGTCAGAGAGATTAAAGGAGGCACCCAAAAAGGGACCTTTAGGCTAGAACTTGAAGGAGGCTCATTTAATAAGGAAAAGGAAATGCTTGGAGGGAAGACCATCTCAGCCAGAGATAACTTGTCAAGGCTTGGGAGGTGGGAGTGGGTAGGGACAAGCAGTATGAAAAGTATATGCAAGAGTGAATATGTAAACCACAAGCAAATGGGAAGTCATCGAAGGATGGGGAATGACATGATCATATGATCAGATTTAGATTTCTTAAAACTCACTCTGACTATTGTGTAGAATTCAGGGGTCCCCAACCTATGGTGAGTTGTATAATTATTTCATTATATATTACAATGTAATAGTAATTGAAATAAAATGCACAATAGATGTAATGAGCTTTAATCATCCCCAAACCATCCCCCCGCCCAGTCCATGGAAAAATTGTCTCCCATGAAAACGGTCCCTGGTGCCAAAAAGGTTGGGGACTGCTGGATTGTTGTTTAATGAGAAATAAGATTCCGGAGCAGAGCAGAGGCTGTTGTAATAGTTCATGCACAAGGCAAACCCTCTGTAAATCTCTGTTGATAAAACAACTTTGCCCATCAGCCTGTTATCACCGACATATTACTTTCATCCTCCATGTAATTAATACATATTTAAGACACTCAGCACAGAACTCCTAAGATTGCATCATTACTTTGAATATGAGCTACTAACCTGTCCAAGACCATCTCAAAGCATTTCAATTTAAAACCAAGTCTCTGTTCTTTAATGAATATACCAAATAAAAGTATATTAAAATAAAATAGATTTTGCTTCCCCTTGATCTTGGCCACCGAAGATATTTGAGTCATCTGAAAGGATTTGCTGTTCATAAAGGCATGACAATTACCACCTGGACCATATTTTTTATAATACTTTTCCCCCAATAACTTTCCCTTTATATGTGGAATTCTCCTTTCCTACTTAAATAATATCAGTACTTGCTAACACTCATTTTTTTTTTTTCTAGAATGATCCTGTGACACACGAGGTTATGGAAGATAAACAAAACAATACAAATGTACTACCAACAGAGAGAGGCATAGTTGGTAGTACATTTGTATTAATTGTTTGATTGATCTATGATCTTATACTCAGGAAATTGTGCTAGGTTTCAGAGTGGTGCCATATTTCATATAAGAGAGGACGGTTTGACTAATTTTCCTCTCCACAACTGATATCTCTACATTCCCCCTCCCTATCTCATTTAAAATACATAAGAATGTCTTTCTTAAGTCTCTTGGATGCTTTCCTGATGAACACTCTTGCATCCCTCTCCAGGTATATACTTACATGCCAGTGGCAGAACATGTTTTCCAGGCAGGAAAGCTTTTTAATTTCCCCAATTTCTGCAATAGGTCATCAAACGTGCCATCTGCTGATCTGTTTTCCAAAGCATATGGCTGCTTCTTTAAGCAGCAGTATAGAAAACTAACTAAAAGAAATCATATTTAGGAAAGAGTAGCTAAAGCACGTACAATTGAGTCACTCTTCTCTGTGTTCCTAATTCTATCCCTGGGTCGACTTGGAATTACTAAAGTCCTCATACTTGGAACACATTAGCTTTTCTCCTTTGCATATTTGTTCTCACTGAGTTCCACTTTGGTGTTATACTTTTAACAATGACAACAAGAGACAAACATGGAAAATCCATGGCTATATTTCCTATCAAATAATATTGAAAAAGTTCTCTGTCCTCTGTTGTAACACTAAGAGTCATAAGACATGAACCACTAATGATGTGCCAGGCACTGTTTCACAGCTTTCATTGTTTCAGATGGGCAGCGTTGTTGGCATCTCAGAGCACAGCTCTAGAGCCAGGCCACCTGGGTTCGGATTCTGGCTCTGTCATTCATTAGTTGTATGCCCTTGGGAACATTATTTAACTTTTTAGTTCCTCATTTGTAAAATGGGGAAGAAGATAACCACCTTTGTGTTGGTGTGATGATTAAATGACTTCATGTATGTAAAGTACTTAGATCAGTTCCCAGCACATAGTCGACATTATGTAAATGTTACTATTAGTATCTCATTCAAATTACATAAAATCTCCATTTGATATATGAAGAAACTGAGGCATAGTGAGCTTAACTATAATCACTACCATCAAGACATTCTGACTCTATAGTTCATAATCTTAACTTTTTGTTCTTTATGTAAAGACTTGTGAGAGAATATTTTTATTTTTGGAGTTATGTATTTTTAGAGTTTAATGGTTTTTAAAGGAACGTTTTCCTCTGTAGAGTCAGCTAGATGGGTAAATATGAAAAACAAAGTTTATCCAATAGAGAAATTTTGTTCTAACAGGGACCATTGAGGAATGAAAATAAGAATACCATATAACAATACAAAACAGGAGGATCACTTGCCTTTTGGCAACTGCATAACTTTTCTATCCCAGCTCCTACCAGTCATATACAGGTACCCTGTGCTGCAAGCCCAGTTAATTTAACTTCTCCAAAGAAGTCAAACTCCTTGAAACATCTATGTCTTTTTATATACCATCTCCTTCTACCCAAAATGTTCTCTTTTCACTCTTTTTCTCTTCAACCTCTTTTTATTTTTTAAGATTTATCTCAAATGCCATATCCTCAGTGAAGTAAGCATTGCCTGACACCCATAGACGTTTAATATCTTTACCTCTTTTGTCCTCTTATGATGCCATACGCATGATACCGTTAAGGCATTTTATTGATTTACTTGTTTATTCTTTTAACAAATATTCATTTGAGTTCCTGTTGTCTGACACTAGGATCATCATATACATTCTATTTCCAGTTTAAAAAATAGAGTCATATTTTATCCATCAAGAACCTGAAACAAAGCAGAGTCTCTCTCACTATATGCCTGTCGAAGGGAGGAATTGACCAAACAAGATAACTTTATAACTTATAGTGGCATTTTAATTTTTAACCAAAGGTAATACAATTCCAGTTACTCCTCTACTTTACACCAGACTGTGAATGCCTTTTGGTGGTTTCAAAAAATCAAATCCATCCTTAGAAATGTTCCAAAGTGTGATTGTAACATAGCTTTTTTTTTTTCTTTAACTTCTTTCCAAGTGATGAAAAGAAGACATATTGTTGCCATATTTTTAATATCTTAAATGCTACAGTTATCCTTGTACATATTTCTTTACATATGCGGTACCTTTTTCCTGTTGGAGAGATTCACATTTTGGGAAATGCTCGAACAAAAAGAATGTGCATATTACAGATCTAGTGGCCTAGAAAGAATTCGAAGCTCAAAAATAGATCTAGGTTTGGTGGAGACTCGCACATAAAATGTCAGAGACCCTCTTTAAAAAAAAAAAATTATGAATAGAAAATTACTAGGTCATCTCCTTCCCAAGACATTGGAGGGTCCATACAAATGAGGGGTCCTAAAGGTCATGGTTCATTAATTTTATGGTAAACATGCCTGTATCCATGATCTATTATTAAAGGGAAAAGAACAAGTTAAAGAATATATGTAATCTTTGCATTCTCCTAAAAAAAAATTAAAGCCACTATATGTTTTGCATTTTTTTTGTGAGCAAATGAAAACTATGGAATGATAAATACCAAATTATTAAAATTTGCTTCATCAAGAAGGAGTTAAGCCAGAGGTGTGGGGTGGGGCAAAGGGGATGTGTGTGTAATCATCATTTTTATGTTAGACACTTTTGTTTATTTCTGTTATTGTAGTGATAATTGTCTACTTTTTAATTTCAAATAGTAAAATAAACTTTACTGAATGGGGAACAAAAGCATGTACATATGAAGGAATTCCAAAAAAGGAATTCTTTGGGTAAGTCTTTGGTATAAGTCTACATCTTCCCAAGGTGACTATATGAATATACCACATCCTGGTTGCAGAAGTTCTGCTATATTTGATACAAAATCAGCCACATTCTTTTCTGAGAACATCCTCCATATTAATAGACTACTTCCCAGGCCTCTCATAAACCCATGCCACAAAAGAACCAGATAAGAATAGAGAACATAAAAGTTCGATGACCTACCAGTGGGGTGCCAAGAAAACCACGCCTGGTAAATAAGATTGCCCAGTATATCACCCTGAAATCACTTAAATCAATCACATTTTGAAATCAAGGGGAACATTTCTCTTCAGATAAGACAAACTTCAGATGAATATTGAAGCATATGTAACCCACAAGAATAAAATATAATCAAGACAAGTCAATTCAAAAATATTTCTATAGACATTCATGCACATACCACTTACTTGTGGCAGAGGAAAATCCAATACACATTTCAATACAACTTATCATAAAAAGAAATTAAAGCAGATTCACAACAGAAAAAAAATACTTTTAGAAATAACTAGTACTACCAAAATTTGTCCAATCTAACCTGCATGATAGATTTATGACAACGGCATTTTCCAGCAGGAGACTCTATGGTTCCAAAAGGCAGAATTTCTTAGCAGTGTAAGGCTAATGATTACATTGTGCATGATGGTAGTCCCAGCCTCAGCTCCAAGCATGAAAGCAGATGCCTTTCTCTTAGGTGTTCTGACAGGCTGATATTAAAGAGCAGCATGTGTCAGAAGATGTAGGAAATCAACTGGCCTCTTTGACAGATTTTACAGTGGAATGTCTGTAACGTCAGAACGGTGGGTATGACAAACCTGAGAAATGACAGTAATAGGAGTGTTTAGGTAAGAGAACAAGCTTAATAGAGATGCCACCATTGACAATAACATGCTTATGTTAAGAATTCTTGCTTTCATTTCCACTGGAAATCCCAAAGCCAATTTTTGAATCTGTTTTTTCTAAATCTTACAAAAACACCTTTAGTTGTTTGTGGGGGCAGGAGACTAAACTGCCAGTTATATAATCTCATCTGCTTTTCAAGGTATCTCAGGCCATCATATCATTGACATTCTTCAGTTAGAGCATTAGTCTGGACTAAACCAGAATTTTCATAAAATTTTGAAGTGACTGTGAAATGATCGCCTGTTTTTTTTTTGAAGTGCATTTCAAATTAATTTTGGAGCCCAAGCCCAGGAATGGTTATTACCCAATATTTGTATTGAAGCCCAACACTATGTGCAGGGTACCTTGTAATTACTTTAAACCAAGTACAATTATTATGTAATCATTACGTAACACAAATAAAATGTGTGAAACAATAGAATCTTTCTCTCTACATGTACATATAAATTTTATCTTTCTTATTTCTTACATTTCTATAGATATTCAAGTTAATTACAGTGTCTATATTACACCTCCAACAATGACCTACTTCCTAGGTATTGAACTCCTCCAGAAATATTTTACTCCAACTATGTATGCATGCTCAGTGGTGGAGCATTTGGGAGGATGAACTGCCAGTTGTGAATTGATGCTAAATGAATGGGTATGCTTTTTTTTAAAAAAAAAAAAAGTCCTTTTCACTTGTGGGCTTTAATACTCATCTAATTATAATGATTTCAAAATCTCTCAAGGCTAAAATTAAACTTGGCTTCCTGGGTAGCCAAATGAGTGACTATTCTTCTACACTACCCAGCTACCATTTTATCTCAGGCTCACTTTGAGCATAAATTGGTTAAAAGCAGTCATATTCTGAATGCTGAATTAAATATCACTAAAAATACATAAATTGAAGGAGCAGTTAAAATCCGTTATCATCCAATTAGAATGACAGTAGAACATTGTCTTCTCCCTCCCCAGTGAAGTGGGAGAGGCAGGTGGTGGTCGGAGAAGGCAGCGT
Organism: Indri indri; assembly: GCA_004363605.1. Taxonomy (NCBI): domain Eukaryota; kingdom Metazoa; phylum Chordata; class Mammalia; order Primates; family Indriidae; genus Indri; species Indri indri. The sequence continues at coordinate 13,672 of RJWJ010009979.1, read as the reverse complement.
TGGTTCTAGAGGGGAATGTTTGTCATAGTACTAAAGTCCAACTGGGTGTAGTACGTGTAGCCAAGGGGAAAGCTACTAAAAGCACAGTGCCAATGGAGAGCCAGATTGAAGTAAAAAAGACAGTCCAAAATTGAGCTGCCAATCTATAGAAAGCTTGGCAAAAGAGACAAGCCCCTGTATGAAATCAATAGGCAAAAACAAGGAGTTGTTATGAGAAAGTAAGCAAGTGTAGAGCAAAGTCCAGAGATATTCCTGCCATAATGATTAGGCAGCTGGGGAGGGCAATTGGATTATATACCTGTGACTTTGGATGTAATGGTTCTTGGGAGATCTTAAGGGGTACAGAGGATGCTATTATTACATTAGAAATCACAAAACCATGACCTGAGCTTGGACAGGCTATATTCACATGTTTTTGAGCAGAGACTTTGCACCCAAAATTATTGGGTGTGAATCTTGGCCCTTCTACTTACTAGCTGTATGATACTAATACAAGGCAATTTCCTTAAGCTTTGTAACTGTTATTTCCTCTTCTCTAAAATTGGGATAATCATTAGGATGATTTTGAGGAGTAAATTGGTTAATACATGCAAAACTCTTGAGGAGAGTCAATGTTAAGTAAGGGAACGTTAAGTGGGGGGCTTCATCTTATTCATTCAAAATTAGTATTTCTTAGGATCTTGTGAAATAATTTTAAAAATATATTCTTAAAACTTAGCTCACTTAATTTATTAAATAGCCTATATTTATATGGGAAAGTAAACTCTACTTTTTATCTACCAAAATGTAAATATCATATTGAAGAATGGATTAAATATAGTAGACCAACGCCAAAGCCTTCATATCTGTAAAGAGGCAAATGGGTACAAACACACAAGGGCATAGAGAACAAAGAGGACACCGCGGTGGGCTGGAAATCTCAAAGGAAAACAGATGCTGGAGTGGTAACTGACTTAGCCCAGTGGAAGAAGCCAGGATCTAGGAGCCTGAAGAAGAAAACTGCAACACAAATGGGCTCATTTCCTCCACAGAGCTACCTATTAATAGCAATTCTGGAATTGATGTCATCTGCTACGAAGAATTTAAGGATGAGGCGTGGATCTGATGTTGTATAAAGAGCATTTTAGACCCCTAGATCCTCTCTCCAACCCTGCTCAACCAGGCAACCCACCCTCTGAACCTCAATCTTCAAGAGAAAGGAGGTTTATGCTCCAGAAAAATTGAATCAAAAGAGGCTCTGGACTCAGGAACACAAGGCACAAATTTGAGCACAAAACACAAATTTTGACTAAGAGGATTCTCTCCACATTTCCCCTCATCCAGTTCCTGAAACATAGTCCACCAATCAGGAAGACACAAGTTTCATTGCTGGGGAAACTGAATAGGAACCAAAGAAAATGCCTATGGATATCGACATTTGAAGGTCACACAATAAAAATGTCAGCTTGCCTCCCAGTGTCCAAATTTTATCCTTATATACACACACTTCCTCAGAAACCCTCAGAAGATGTGCTTATCCTATGCAACCGTGCTCTTGTTTTGGAGGTATAGTCATTAGGAAATAAGAATCTGAAAAACAAACTTGGTGTATTTGACCCTGAGAAGAATAGTATTGAAAGATTTTCCATAATTCTGGAAAAGAGTTTAGATGCAATTAATGATAGATATATAGAAAAACAACCCAGAAAGGAAAACAATATCTGGAAAGTAAGTTTGTACAAGAAGGGATATATAGCAGACCACTCCAACTGGCTCAGCAGTGAACCATGTGTGCATAGTTATAATACTGTAACTGCTTAATTTGATAATGCTGAACCTGGAATTGTGATCTAAACTAGTTGGAAGGGTAGAGAGATGATAACTGGGTATAACTATGTAAGAGTCTAATATTCTCCCTTAATAGGAAGTACGTAGAAAATGTTTGAAATTGATACATTAAGAAATAGCAGTGGAATATATTATTGTCCTATATGGAAGCAAATATCAAAAGAAAGCAGCTGAAAGGATTTAAAGTAGGCATTTCTGAGAATGGACCTTTGGGGTGGAAATGGGTTTAGGGCAGAAATTATTTTTCACTATAGTCCTATCAGACTTGATTTCTTAAACCATGTCATATGTTTCCTCAATAAAAATTAAAACTGATTTAAAATGCAAGTGTCTTGTATGGAAGCAGTCTTCTAATCTCTCTTCTTAAAATTACATAAAGCTCATTGGATGTCGGGCGGGTGGGAGCGGGGAGGAGGGGATGGGTATATTCACACCTAATGGGTGCGGCATGTACCGTCTGGGGGATGGACATGCTTGAAGCTCTGACTTGGGTGGGGCAAAGGCAATATATGTAGCCTAAACATTTGTACCCCCATAATATGCTGAAATTAAAGAAAATTTAAAAATTAGATTAAGCCTATTTTTATTAATCTCATATAGCTTTTGGGTAGCTTATTCCTATTTTGGTTGACTATTACAATTCAGGTTCTCTAAAGTTATGCCCTGCTCTTTGGCTGTCAGCCTCTGATAGAAATATGTAAGATTTGCTTTTGTCTTGCCATGGCCTGTCTTTAACCAAGTGGAGCAGCTTGGTTCAATAATATCTAGAATTAAGTTTAAAAAGTAATTTTTTTCTCTTAGAATAGTTCATTGAATAATAAACATAAAAGGTAAGATATTAGTTGGGTTAAGTATGTAGTAGATGAAAATTTGTATTTTCAGGTTTAAGAAAAAAATAAAATATTTTATAAATATTTCTTTCCAAAACAGCAAAATAATTACTAGTAATATAACTTGCCATACACATCAATTAAGATCACTTAAGTCAAAACATACAAATCATATGTGCAGGATTAAACATACCCTATGTATCTTTTGTGGTACATACGTATTTGATTGAAACTAAGAATACTTTAGACTCTTAATGCTTTATAGCACTCATACTGTGAAACTGAAAAAAAAAACAATAGGAAAATATTAGACATGGGAAATACTGAAGGCATTGATTAATTACTAGGAAAAGAAACATATCAAAGCTTTAGATTTGCTTAAAAAAAGTTTTTAAAGGTCTAATAGTGTGCTGTTTTAGAGACTCCTAATTTAGAAAGCTGAAATGTCTATTTTTTAAAAAATGGAATCTCTCTCCAGTCTTAGGAAATGTACCACCAGAACTATGTAATCAATGTGGAGCAGATGGTGGAGTAATTATCTGCTGTATTTGGGCACTACCATTGGCCAATTCATAGAATACGGGCCAGGAAATTCATTCTGTGTTTTCAACCTGTTTTCTGGTTATGATGGATAGTGTTGCTTAATGAAAATCTTTGTATTAATTTAGTTTACATTCTACAAGCCTGATCTGAATAAGCATGTATCTCTGTCTCTCTTTGTCTATATGTGGGTATGTGTGTTTGTGTCTTTCTCTAAGTCCAGTTGGAGCTATACAGTGGTAATTTTAGGAATCTAGTAGTTGGAGCTGCGATTTATTTTTAAATATCAGTAGGGCTTGTTAATAGTAATTCTTTGAGGAAATAGCTATTAGCTATACAGGAATAGCTATATTCCCTATACCAGTCTACGAATTTGACTATCTCATTTATTTAAAATTATGTGGCATAGTTCACAATTTAGAGAAGTCACAATTTTCTGAGTGCTGATTCAGAATTATGTACAAGAGTAAAATATATCATCCTAAGTGATGTATATTTTATTTTTTAGTTAAATTGAAATGAGCTATTAATCTCATATCGATTTCAAGATATTTTTTGGTTTTAAAGACTTCGTCTTTTTAGAGCAGTTTCCAGTTCGCAGCAAAATTGAGAAGAAGGTACAGAGATTTCCTGTATCCTCTCTGTCTCCACACATCCATAGCCTCTCCCATTATCAATATTCCCCCATCATAGTGTTACATTTATTATAATTGATAAACCTACATTGACATATCATTGTCGTCTAAAGTCCATAGTTTACATTAGGGTTCACTATTGATTTTATACATTTTATGGATTTGAACGTAATGACATGTATACACCATTATAGTGTCATATTTTTACTGCCCTAAAGATCCTCTGTACTCTACCTATTCATCCCTCTCTACCCCCAGTTCCTGCAAATACTGATCTTTTTACTATCTCCATGGTTTAACCTTTTCCAGAATGTCACATAGTTGAAATCACATGGTACGTAGTCTTTTCAGATTGGCTTCTTTCATTTAGTAATATGCATTTAAGTTTCCTTCATGTCTTCTTATGGCTTCACAGCTCATTTGTTTTTAGCACTGAAAAATATTCCATTGTCTGGATGCACCACAGTTTATTTATCCACTCACTTACTGTAGGACATCTTGGTTGCTTCAGGTTTTGGCAATTATAAGTAAAGCTACTACAAACATCTTTGTACAGGTTGTTATGTGAACATAAGTTTTCAACCCTTCTGGGTAAATAGCAAGGAGCATGATTGCTGGATCACTGGTAAGACCATGTTTACTTTTCTAAGATACCTCCAAACTGTTTTCCAAAGTAGCTGTGCTATTCTGCATTGTCTCCGGCGGTGAGTGAGAGTTCCTGTTGCTCCACATCCTCACCAGCATTTGGTGTTACAAATTTTCTGGTGTGTAGTATTATCTCGTTGTTTTAATTTGCATTTTCCTTATGACACACAATGGTTAGCACCTTTCATATGCTTATTTACCACCTGTATATCTTCTTTGGTGAGCTGTTTGTTAAGGCCCATTTTTCAGTCAGGTTGTTTGTTTTCTTATGGTTGAGTTTTAAGAGTTCTTTGCATATTTGGAGTAATAGTCTTTTATCATATGTCTTTTGCAAATATTTTTTCTCCCAGGCTCTGGCTTATATTTTCATTGATTTTTTAAATTTTAATTAAGTCCTCTAGTTTGTTTTTCCAACACATTATCACATTTGGTATCTTCATTTATTACTATTTGGTTCTACAGGTGCTAACAGAATTACTTAGACACATTGAGCGTGTGTGTGTGTGTGTGTGTGTATTTGTGTAGTTTTAGAACACTTTGTACTTCTCTGATAATAATCACTTTTAGTTCTAAATATTAGAAATGACTACACAGTAATAATGGTGATCTTATTTTGTGATTAATATTTTTAGACTTATTTAAAGTTTAAAACATTAAAAACATGCATAAAAGCATAAAAAATAGTATAAGAAACCCCATTTACACATCACCTAGGTTCAACAACTATTAACATTTTGTCAATTTTGTTTCAATGCTCCCTCCCCTCACATTTTCATGTGTTTTATTGTTAAGATTCTGAAAGAATTTCCAAAAAGAAATATATCTTTAAGTTTCAATATTGACTACAGCAAAAATAGAATAGTTTCTCAAAATAATGACTTCACAAGATAACTTTATTTGGTTGTATATATTTTTGTATTTTGTTTTCTAAAATGGTTTATTTATTTTATAAATAGCTGATATAAATTTTTTTACTATTCACAACACTTTATAGATTCACATCAAGATCTTTTGAACATGTGCAAGATTGTCACTGAAAGTTAAAATATGTCAATCTAGAGATAATAGCCCTTACAAAAAGCAGTTTCCTAAATTTTTTTTTCCTAAAGATACTAGGATTATTTTGAAAGCCATATAAAACTATGATGTATGCTTCTAATTTTATAGATTATAATAATTTTATTCTGTTTAATAAAGGAAATTCAATATAACTTGCTGGGATGGTGTTTTTTGGGAGGATACATTCCGGTATATGAATGCCACTTCAATATTAATAATAATCATAGTATCTAGTTAATGCAAAAGAGGCCTGACTTTATGTAAATTTTCCATTTTCTGATTCATATTGCTTATCACATAGGTATCCATACTCTTTCTGTTCCTTTGCATCTGTAATCCCCACCGTAACCCCCATCCTGCCTACATTTTGTCCTTGGAATTTTTTGCATTTTATAGCTCCACTGTAAATCAAAGGACCTCATACATTGACAGTCTGTTTGACAAAATAATTACACTGATTTCTTGATAAAACCAGATGCAGTTTATTTGCCTAGTCTTTTAGAAGACAAGAGGATAGAATAAGATGGATTGCCAAATGGAAAGACAATAAAAGGTAAAACATTGTTTCCGTAGCCTAAAATGTGGCTTGTTTTTTGTTTGTTTATTTTCTTGTCTAATGCAAAAATTGTCTCTGAATTGCACATCTGGAATATCTCTATAAAGCAGATTTTTTAATGCCAAGTGTCCATTCCTCCTCAAATAACAGCATCTTAATGTCCATTTGGGTACTTCTACTTGTGCACTCTCCATTGTGGTGGGTACTCAGTACCTGGTCAATCACACCCTTCCATCTGCAGCCACAGTAATTGCTTCAGGAATAAGTATATGATCCAAGCTGGCCAATGAGGAACAATTTTCACCCAATATGAAACTGTGGGGCAAGAGGAACTGTTTCTATGGACCTTGAATTTGGGAGGCTCTGAGCTGGATCTGACGGGACCACCAAGCAGAGAGAGCCTGCCCAAGTGTGATTTCACACTTCAGAAAGTAGAACTGAGAGACAATGAGAGAGGGCACCCTAATAACATCATTCCAACCTCTTGGTCCATATGATTTTTAGAGTCAGTCTACCTGTATTTCTGTGTTATAAATATATTTTTAACTATTTTTTCTCTTTGCCACATTGAATTGACTTTTCTTCACTTGCAACTGAAAATATCTTCATATTTCATCTACTTAGAAAACAAGTCAAATTCCATATTTTCTAATAATTGCAGCGCCAACTTTGCCATTCTTATGCTTCATTTACATAGCTAAATCATGTGTACCTTATTGCTTTACCCCCAATACTCTTCAGTGCCTTTACTGTCAAAATGTCTACTTGCTTTTTAGCAAAAGCCCATTTGATCCAAGTGGAATGAATGTTACTTTAGATTTCCATAAATACGCCTTCACAGAATTATGAGTTAATATAAATTAATGTAGCACTTCACGTAGTCGCCAAATTAGCTTAACTTTCTGGCATAAATACTTTTGTTTGCCCTCAGGCCATAGGATAGCAAAGATTATATATACAATCTTGTTCTAACACAAGCTTTGTTATCTTGAAGTACTTTCTTCACCTCTCTAGAATTCAATGTCTTCTTCTGTAAAATGAAAATGTTTCCTTCACATATGATTGTAAGTGTTACATGATACAACAGATGTAAAATATTCAAGAAAATGCTAGATAATAAATGAAAGCTAGTGGTTTCATCTTTTATTATCAACTATTTCAAATCATTGTAAAGGTAATATATCCATTAACTATTAGGTCTGTGGGTCTTGTGTAATGAATTGTGGAAGATTTAGAATTTAGAACTAATCTATGATTTTTAAGAGTTTAATGATTTTTTTAAAAAAATCAGCAGATTACACTATACATAAACTGATTAATTTAGCCACTCCAAATTTATACAGAGTTTTCACATTTGATATTCCAGCTGTTTTTTTCCTCTTGTGGGGGAGGGTATCCATCTTGGCTGTAATTATTTTATCAAATATTTGCATCTTTTCTATGATAACTATTAATGATGTAGTGATGTTTATTTTTCACTTAACCACTTTTACCCAACAGATGATGTTACCCTGGAGTGGGAAAGGTTGAAGTTCTAAAAATAAGGATGCAATTATTAATAATTCACGGCCTCAACATTAACTAACAGAAGCTGACAGTATTTTTTTCCCCAAAGACAAACCTCCACGTTCAGGAGCAAGAATTCCTTTATAATGAAGTCAATTCTGACACTAAAGCCCATTAAGAGAAAAACTCCCAATATATTAGAGCTGTGAATTTTGGAGTCTTAAAATGTAGTAAATGTTATGGTTTAAATAGTAAAAACTGAGAAATAGTAAGGGCGGTTTTATTACTTTACAATAAGATAAAAATGATTAAATTTGTAATTAAAATTTTTGTATAAAATATAAGCCTTTTGTTCCTTTCCCTACTCATGAACAATGGGGAAGAATATATCACAGTCTATGATTTGCTCTGAACTATACTAGGCCATAGCTTATCAGATCCTCAGAACTTAACTGAAACTTGAGTTTTGTGTGACATCAACAAAACCTTTTCTGAAATGGTTTCAAAGCTCCAGATGCATGGGGTGCCTGAATAAATATTATTCCAACAGTCATCAGCTGCACAGGTGAAGACCAAGCTAGGAAACAGGTCTACAAGGATTTCTTAATGAAAGCAGGTGGCTGTTGATATTCTAAATAGATTCAATAATTAGTTGGAACATTTTTAGGACTTTAGGTACATCTCACAAGAGATTTCTATACTATTCGGAAGACAGCTCATGTAGGAAAGCACCTGTTCAAGAAGTTATTCAGTCATGCTCTCCTAATAGGGGGAAATATTTTAAAAACTACACATGGTAAGGCCAAAAGTTCTGTTCCTAGCAGGGAAGACTTAAGTTTTTGGATTTATTCACCTGCTATAGTTTAGGAATTTCTTGAGTATCAAAGAACAGCCTTCCTGAGGAAGACATGGATTTCATGTGAAAGACAAAAAAGTGTTACAGTCAGCCCTGCCTATCAGCAGGTTCCACAACTGCAAATTCAGTCAATGGTGGATTGAGAAAATTCAAAAAATGAAAAATGAAAGTACAACAATAAAAAATAATATAAACAAAAATATAACAACTATTTACATAGCATTTACATTGCATTGGTTATTATAAGTAATCTAGAGATGATTTAAAATTACAGGAAGATGTGCATAGGTTATGTGCAATTTAGGGAAATTTTATAAAACATACTCTGTGGAGAAAAATTCATTTGCTTAATAAATAACAATCCATACTGAGTTTAAGTAATGGTAGATTTTCACCTCAACCTCCCAGTTTGTTGTATCCATTAAGCGCATTATGCATTCTAAGTAAGGTAAACATATTGACTAAAGTTCTAAAGTAAGGTATTGAAGGTTTCTCTGCTCTGTCTGTTGTCATTTTTATGACAGGAGCTTCTACCAAGAGAGATTTTAAATGCGTCTATTTTATAGTCTATATTTATACTTTGATATCAACTAATCTTTGTTCAAGGAGTACTACCTACAAAAGAAAAGTTAGGATGCTTTAGGAAGAGTATACGTAGTAAAAACTACTGGAAAAGTTTATAAATTGTTACTAGCACTTAGGCAAGTTAAATCCCAAGTCATTTTTTTTTTTTCCTGAAATGTATTGATCGGCAGTAGGGTGCAAAATAAACTAAATCACATTTCACATCTCTTTCAATGGTGTTTTTGAAATTCTGAGTAATGACCCAGGTTGAGCCATTAATGCAAATCCTCAAAACTTAAGTAGTTTCTTGATACTTTTCATTTTGAGGCATCTTTTAAAGAAACAACAGATGCCTCTCCACATGCATTCAAAAAAAAATCAATAAAATTAATCAATAACACTCTCCACAGGTAATAAATGCTCAGAAGCATTTCTGCCTATCTATATTGATCGAGAGAATTGCTTCAAATCGGTTCTGATGTGTATAAAAATCATTTCCTTATTGATCAAAGCTTCTCTTCCTCTCTCTGATATGTTATTTCATATATGGCTTAAAATTGTTTTAGTCTCCATTCTTATATATGTGTGATAAATAAATTCTTATGGTCTGTGTATGAGACTTATATGAATGAAATATAAAATGGGCTTTTTTGTTTCTTTGGGGGAACATAATGCTCCAAATTTAATCAAAGCATGAATAATCATGAGGAATTACTGAAATTATTTTAATGAGAAATGTAATGATGTATTTCCTTCACATTTTCATTATTTATAATAAGCTTAAAAATTTTGAGTTTGCTTCTCTCTCTTATGACAGAAATCTGTTCATGCAGACACATACATGTAATCTAGAATGACACTATTACTGAAGAAATAAATAATAGAAAAGTAAATAGTTTTAGCCAACTGCTGACTCATAATATTGCCTGAAACTTATATTTTTGTAACATTTTCAAACATATAAGTGAATTTTGTGACATTTTTGCTAATATTTGTGTCCAATGTATAGACATAGAGCATGAAGAAAAGTATGTATTCTATATTTTCTAAATTAAAAGTTTGAAGTTTCAAGATACAGCATTTAATAAGTTTCACTGAAAAGGATTGAATTCATTTGAACCAACCAATGTATATATCCACAGTTACCTTCACTAACAATGCTTGATAACTAGTGCCTCATTGGGGAAATTTTATTAGATCAATTGAGGAGTTCTCCAAGGATACTCAACTCCTAACTCTTGATACATTAACTAGTGTTGTGAATTAATCCTCTAATTGCAAAAAAAATCAGAGATTATCATCATCATGATTGAGTAAATTTCATAACCAGAACCACCTATTTTCCTTATCTGGGTGTTCCATTACAAAATAACATCATTTGGGCCAGTAAATACACTACCCTGGTAAGTGTTGCTGAACCGGTATCTTCTTAAAACTTGGCTTTATTAAAAAGTTTCATGCATCTCAATGATTTTTACTTGGAAGTTCATGGAATAGAAATTGTCATATTGACAACTGAGATCCAATACTTCTACCTTAGATAATTTTACTTTATCAGTCTATCAAATTAATTTTGTCTTTTCTTAATTCTGAAGAAATATTTCCCACAAAAACAAATTAAGTTGAACTATTTCAACAAAACAAGAACTGTTTCTTTTTTCAGGAATAAGGAGTGTAAAGAATTTAATCAAATATGTTCATTGTATTCAAAAATATTATTTGGGTACAGCTCAGGGGATGTTTGTCAATGTTGAAAGAATAAGCATCAGAGGGATAGTAGATTCTGGTTTATTTTCCCTGCATCAAAAATGAAATGGTAATTTTTATAACATCTTAATATAAAATACTCACCTGGAGATGCGGAAGTGTCTTTTCTGCTCACTAAGGCACACTATTGAATCCTGGGTACATTGGATGGACTCCTAGAGCTCTGAAAGATTAAGGCACTCATTCCCAACAAACTAGTTGGACAATCAGATTCATGGATTCAATACATGCCATTAGGTGACCACAGAAATGAAATTTTTGAAATATTTCTTGTACTTAAATACAAATTAATTTTACATATTCCTAGAAATAAAAATAGATTCAACTGGAAACTGTAGCTGCACACCCAAGAGATGTTTACTCTGAGTCATGTTGCATTTTAGTAAGGGCAGCTTAATCAAAGTGGGAGAAATGACATTGAGCCAATCAAAAAAAGTTCATCCAGAGGCATTAGGATATGTCATAGAGGATGAGAGCATGAGCTTTGGAGTCATAGAGACCTCAGATCCACACTTCACTCCTTACAGGCTGTGTGGCCTTGGAGAAGTTGCTTTTCTCTCTCTAAACCTCACTTTCCTCCTCTGTAGAGCAGTGTGTATGCAAGCTGTGTTGAAGAAAAACATAATGTGAACCACATATATAATTTTAAATTTTCTAGTAGCCACACTTTTAAGGAATAGGTAAAATTAATATATTTATAAGAATATATACATTTAAAACATATATTAAAATATGTTTTATTTAATATATCAAAGAGTATCATCTCAACATGTAATCAGCATAAAAATTATTAATGTATTTGAAATCTATGAGCATTTTACAATTACAGCACATTTCAATTTGTACTAGCTGCATTTCAAGTGCTCAATAGCCACATGTCAATCATGGCTGCTATAACAGATACGACGTGTATATACCGCCCCCCCCATAAGGTTGTTGTAAGGAAAAAATGAAATAATGTATATAAAGGACTTTGAACAGTGCTTGGCAAATAATAAGCACTAAAAATGGCAGTGTGAAAACTGTTACTCTTATCCAGTGAATATTGACTATAATAGCCTGTTTGCTAAGGTGGAGGAATACAAAATATATATATCACAGCTCCTGTCCCTGAGTAATTACAAAGTTAAAAATGTAAGACAAATGCAAATATATAGTAAACCATAATTTTTGGCATCTTATTACCGCATGAATGGTATGAATGAAATGCAATAAATGCTCAGAAGAGGGAGATCTACTAGGGATGCCTTGTACCAACTCGGTGAAGAAAATAATTTTAAACTGGGACTTAATAGACGGGTTGACTTTTGTTAGGGAAGTGATGGTCAGGGACCATGGAGACAGCTAAGGAAAATATTCCACCAGAGAGAATAACAGAAGCAACAATCCAAAGGTGGGGAAGTGAAACCTATATTCAGTAAGTGATGGCAGATTTTTGGTGGAGAACACAGGGTTCATGTAAGAGTGTACTTGAGTGAGTAAATGCAGATCTGTACTGGGGTTAGAGGAAATAAATTTAGGAGGCAAAGACCTGATTTCAGCCAGGTTCTGCAACTGCCAGGAATACATTTTCCTACTTTGGCCAAGTCCCTTCACCTCAGCTGTTTCATTCCTAAAATAAGATGGTTGGATCTAAAACAAAACAACCTGAGAATGTCAGAGATGTGAAGAACTTCTTTGTTGTTGTTACTGTGGCTTTTTGTTGTTCTGTTTATATTTATAGTATTTTAGGATAAGAGTAACATAAATGAAGAAATGTCTTTGGAATTAATAAAGGTAGATTTAAAAGTAAAGAAATTATAACAAAAAAAAATCATTTTTGGGAGTCATTTCAGTGGTCCTGATATCTAAAATAAGGACTTTAACCGATATATTGTGGATATAACAATTGGAAATAAATGGGTGGATTATAGAAAATTAATTAAAAAAATGGATAGAACTTGGGTTGAGAGTGGAACAGGAGACAAAGTGAGAAATAAATGTTGCTACAGTTTGGAGTCTGGAGAACAGAGAGAATTAGTATTCATAATAGAAATGGGAGATCCAGGGAGATAATTTGACTTGAGATGTGGGAAGGGATGTAAAATGAGTATTTTTAGTTATCAGTTAGGTACAGTTTTCAGTATGTACAATGCTATGCATTATAATGTATGTAGCAAGGATTAATAGATATAAAGAATGGCTTCTGCAAGAACATGAATGCTTTAGTTTCAGAGATTCAGAAAGTAGTAGAATCAACACTGAATAAAACAATTATAAGATTAACATGAGCATTAAATTTAAATGCTTATTTACATAGAGAATTCAGTGACATTTATAGAGAAGCCCCCAAGTGTGACACTTATCTGAGTCTTAATTTATGAAAGAAATTCTAAAGCCAGTAAAAAGAAGCAAGACTTTTTGAATATTAAAGATTTTGATTCAAATCCCAGCTTAACCTCTGAGTCTCATTCTTCATTTGCTAAAAGGAGAGAGTATCTGTCTATTTCAGAGTTGAGCGAAGAACATGTGACATAATATGTAAAGCTCTAGACATTCAATAAATGGTGACTATTATTGGGTAGACCTGAATTCTTAGGTAGGGTTAAGGAGGAAGAGAGAGGAACAGATGTTTCGTCTACAATAAGAACTACCCAACCAGAAAGAGGTAAAGAAACTGCAAACTGGGGATATGGTCAAGGCCACAAACAGGGTAAACAGGAGTATGCGCATTAAGAGGTTTTGATTGGCTTAATAGATACGACATTTTGGTGTCGAAACCGAAACCGGGATGTATGATGTCTTCTGACCCCGTAGCCTCCCGGAGAGGGAGTTGGTGTACAGGCAGGGAGGGAGTTTGGAATAGCAGGCCTGGGTGAATGCTGCTGGGCGAGAGTGGTGGTGGTGG